>JAKCPI010015882.1:0-38384 GCA_023213315.1 Euborellia annulipes | reverse complement strand
AGGCTAATAAGAATATATATTTATTCAAGATATAAATAGAAAAATTCCTTTCCTATTTGTCATTGGAATGAGAAACAATTTTGAATGAGTTTATTTGTGCCAATATATTCAAAATCAAATAGAACTCGACCAGTATATACCCTGGCTTGGGCAAGATTTATTATAGAGAGAGAGAGAGAGAGCAAGAGAGTCTAATAAATGTTCTCTTTTGCAGATGAATGCAGTGCAAATGGAGCTGAAGCTCAGGTCAGGGGTCATCGATTGTCGGCGCGCAAGGTGAATATATTATACAATATTTATTTATTCTGTTACTCTTCAAGTATAGCCTCTTATTAACTTTATTCAATATTGATTCTCTTTCGGTCAGGTATAAGCCTTGTCTAATAAATGTTCTCTTTTGCAGATCAGTGTGAGTGAGTGTAAGTGACTTCAGTGCAAGTGATAGTGATAGTGCCGAGGTGTTCGAGGCCAGGAGGCATCAAATGATCTTCAACTTCGGTCCAGGTGAATATTATACTTGTTTCTTTTAGTAACACATACTAGAGAGTATGTACCGTCTATACACACACACACACATATATATATATAAATGCCAAATATGTGAATTCTTTTTTTCTAATTTAGTTTTATCTTTTTTTTTTTTTTTTTTTTGTTTACAGATTTCGAGAACTCCGAGTGACAGCAGAACAAAAGTAAGTTTTTGTATGGTGCAAAGACCATACCAACGAGAGTGGGATTTATTTGTTATTTATGAACCTGCAGCTTTTTCTCGTGAATTAATTAGTGGAGAAATCAACGAGAATATCTTTCATTCTAGACCTCTATTGGATTTTCGTTGTTGTTGTTGTTGTTATTAGCTTCAGGTGTACCTTCTCTAATCATTAGCTAGTTGGTTTGTAGTTAGAGTCCCTCGATTTGTCTTTTAATTTAGGATCCAAATAGAGAGAGCTAAAATGAATGATATTCTCGCTGATTTACTCCATGAACGATTCATAAGGAGATGCGGTCAGATCTAATTGAAAGATCGAAGCCCAGGTTCTCTCAAGTGCTCTTGTATTTGTTGTGTTTCTCCAAGAGTTGTTCTTTGATGACGCATTCATAGGGAGTCTGATATGTTTTTGTATCTTTGAGGGTGTGTTTGAGGGGGCTCTATGAGTTTAAATGAGTCAGGGAAGGGTTGCAGTTTCTCCAGGGATAGCCTGGAGGCTCCAAATTGCAATCTCTTACGGCTAGGGACAGACCCGAGGGCTCCACTGATCTGATGGTGGAGACGGGGTCATAAATACTCTCTCTTGTCTTCGTATTTCTGACTGATTGTAGATTAGGTAGGATCTCTTAGAGGATTAGCCCCCGGCACTCATTTGCTCGTAATCCAAAAAATCACGTTCACCCTCACTGTTATGATTTCTTCAGACTCCCGCTTCTTATGGTTTTTTTTTTTATTATTATTTTCCTTTACTACAAACTTCTTTTTTTTTTTTTTGTAGTAAATGGAAATAACGTTTTTGGTGTTTACTTTTCATTAGTGAATATTTGTGTGAAAGAAGAGAAAAAAATAAAAAATTTCTCTCAAAATAAAAGGTAAATATTAATAAATATAAAATTCACAAAATATCAACTGATTCGAGTCAATTCTAACTAATTCAATTTTTTTTAGGTGAATCGACACTAATTAATAATAATATTTGTCAAGAAACTAAAAGACAGACGAGAGATGTGCTTAGTTACATCATACTTTATAATAAATATCAATAAACAGCCAGCGATGGAGATAGTTGAATTTGACTTGTTCACAGCTCATCGATTCTAATCTTTTATTTGTTTTCATTTGCTTATTTCCTTTAAGAGCTGAAAGTCAAAATTTCTTATTCTGTAATGCAATTTAGCTTAGCAATTGCTGAAAGGTAATTTTTACTTTTAATATTAAGATACATTTAAATAATTTCAAATGCATTTTTATAGATAATTAAATAATCAATTTTCAGATATATCCTCTTCTAAACAATATAGAAATCATGAATGAAATCTCAAGGTAATTTCGATCCTGGAGCCATCCAGAAGGGAGGAATTATTATACACTCCATACATTTTGCAATTTATTCCCTCGACAAGGTCGTGTTGCTCAAGAAGAAAAGAAAGAGCATGATTCCATCCTAGCGTTATGTACTCGAGGGTGAGATTTCTGCAAGATGCAACACGAATGAATTGACTTCTTCTCCAGCTGTTTTCTATAAAACCCTCACTAATACTGTATCAACATTCTGCGATTCGAATAATGGGGGGGGGGGGGGGCATAGAAGTAACCTCTACGTAATTCTTCCCCATAGGTCAACACTTCTAATTTAATATATATATATATACATACACTCAACAGAAAACAAACTGGCCACTCACTACCCTCCTGCGCCCGGAACCTTCGAACCTTTGCCAGGTTCTATATCTTTCCACATTATCTTGTGTACATTTAAAGCCCTTTTCTCTTATCTAATGTTTCGAGCAACCTCTATTAAGGCTAAAGCTCTTTTAATTTTCTCAATATCCATTTTACTGGTTTAAAATTAAGTTTTAATTCCAACGTGAGAAAATTTGGTTCTTTTAAAATATGCACATTTTCATTGTCAAAAATGATAAATGATCTATTTAGTTGGTTTGGATATTTATTTCATTTTGAGATAATATTATATTTCACAAGTTAATATACTTTTTTTTTTTGTTTTATCTGAAAAATAGCGCCGGTTTTTTTTGCTGTTGAGTGTATATATATATAATTTCTTTACAAATTTACTTGGGAAAGCTTTCTTTGCCTTTTAGGCCTAATCTCTGAAGCTAGTTTCCTGATATTTGAAAATTTCGACTTATTTGTTCGATCCTTACCTCTCTTTCCTTCCTACTTACTGTTAGGACCTTCAAGATCCCCAGGTTCAATTTATTTTCTAAATAAGGAGTCCTGGGAGTAGTATAGAAATATATTTATATCAAAACCAAGTAATCTCTTAAAATATTTGACTGGCATTCTATTAAATTCATGCATGTAGTCAGAAATAATTATTAAGCAAACAAAAAAATAAAAATCTGGTGTGACTGGTCGCACAGCACACAACTTTCTCTTACCTTCGGTAATCGTAAGTTGTGAACTGTGCTTGTCACACCAGATTTTTTGTGTTGAGATATATTTAGTTACCGACAGTAGGGTACATTTGAATTCAAGATGTAAAATTTATAAGTTTGGGAAAATATTTATATTTTGTTACCATAGCAACCATAGGAGAAATTCTTATCTTTCCTATGAAGAACAAGAGTAAAGTGGTCTTCAGAAGATTTCAATGGCAAAATGAGAATATACATTTTAAAGAGCATCTAAAAAATAAGTGATTTTTGAATTTAAAAAAAATCGTTGGAGCGAATTTTGAGAAAATCGAAAAAAACTGAAAAAGTGCATCAGTAAAGTACTAGTACTCTTTGGTCGATTTTGTTCAAAAACTTCGTGTCACGTCCCATGGGGGGTGCCTAACTTAAATATAAAATTTCAACCTCCTGTAAGCGGAGTTGTCATTATTGTTATACATTTATATGTTTTCGTTACCGTTGCTATTTTCTATATGTTATTATATATATATATATATATTATATATATATATTTGATATAAAAATATAAGACGTGTTTATTTGTCTCTGGATCTATTTTATTTCATTCTAATTTACTTACATGGTGTCAGGTATGCCTCGCAATACCGAAAAGAAAAATGAGAAGAATGAAAGTTCGCTCCCAGGTATGAAAATTAATATAGAAAAATTTTCTTTTATTTCTGGAGATTGGGATAAATGGAAAAGAATTTGGGAGAGATATCGGCTAATTAATAAATTATATAATCAAAATGACGAAGTGCAGATCGCTCATCTTATTCTTTCAATGGGACGAAAAAGCAGATGATATATTTGAATCTTTTCGATTGAACGATGATGAGAAACAAGATTATTCTCTTGTTTTAAAGAAATTCGATTCATTCTTTGAGAATAAAGACAATATTATTTATTCGAGAGTTAAGTTTCATGACAGGGTTCAAAATAATGATGAATCTGTTGATTCATATATTACAGACTTATTCTCTCTTTCTAAAATGTGCCATTTTTCTACAAAATGTGAATGTGGCAAGTTAGTTAATTTTGAAAAGATACTTTTAAAAGACCAGATTATTATCGGAATTCAAGATAAAGATTTATCTTGCGATTTCCAAAAAGATTATAAAAATTTAACTTTAAATAAAGTAATTGAAAGGTCAAAGCATGTTGAATATATTCAAAAACAGCAATCTACTCTTATTAGTAAAAGGAGTCAGAAAAGTCAACAGGAAAATCAAGTAGTTGAGAATATTGATAAAGTAGATGTTAAAAATAAATATATTAATAACAAGTGCCATCGATGTGGCGGTCCAAAGGATATTTTTAGGGAATGCCCTGCCAGAAACATTATTTGCAGGAAATGTAATGTAAATCTGTCCACACACACAGACACACACACGCACACACAGACCAATTTGCGGGACCCACTTTTTTGGACTCAGGGGACCTCAAAACATGTATATCCATCAAAATCTGGACATCGAATTTTTGACATGATCGCAATACTTTCTCTCTCTATATATTTCATATATAGGGTACGAGAAAGTAAAAAAAAAACCATGATTAAATAATATTTAAATGTAATATTTCTCAAAAAGAAGTGAAATCTCAGTCAAAAACATCTGAGATGCAAAAAAGGGAGCCTCGCATTATTTTTGCCCAGAGTCGAGGTTTGCTTTTCTGAGTTATATAAAAGCGAGGATATGAAATAATTAAAATTCTGTAGGGGTTTTCTTTAAGGGAGAATATTTCCTCGCATTTATGGCCTATAAATGAGAAAAGCGAGGCGCATTTTTTGATTTCACCTCTACTCTGGGTAAAAATAATGCGAGCCGCTCATTTTTGCATCTTCGATGTTTTTGGACGAGATTTAATTTAATAAATCAATTCAATAAACCCTCAGCAGCGAGAGGAAAAAAATATAGGCCTATATGGACCTTGTTATGCAATGGTGTGTCAAAGACCAAAAAATTCAAAATTGAGTTAAGCACGGAATATTGTTTCAAATGCTTTAATAGTATTTTTTATAAAATCAGTGGAGTACCGAGGGGGGGGGGGGGGGGGACGAGGGGGCGGTCCGCCCCAGGCCCCGAGCCGGCATAGGCCCCCATATATTTATAAAAATAAAATAAAAAATTTAATGAAAATTTCTCTTTGAGAGGCCCCGGGGCCCTTGGCGTTCAGGGATATACAGTATTTTAAAAATATTTTTGTGTATGGAGGAGAAGGATATTTAAAGATGAACACCCCCCCCCCAAAAAAAAAAAAAAAAAAAAAAAATTCAATATAAGGCCCTCTCTTCTAGTGCCGCCTCAGGCCCCCAAATGCCTCGGTACCCCTCTGTATAAAATATGTCCTAAAAAAATTTATATTTAATGTTACTTGCACAATTGACAAGAAAAATTATATATATTCCAATGTAAACAAAAAACTTTATTGTTGATTTTCTCAAAACTCGATGTTTGGTCTTTGACACACCATTCCAACAAATCTTTCTGCTTATAAAGCTACTTAATAAAGACATAACTTATAACAATTACTAAATAAAAATTGAAATTAATTTAAATAATAAATCAAATCAATTCAATGTAAAATAAAAGCAAAATGGCAAAAACAAGAATTTGAGTTAATTTTGTGCTTTATTGTAAATAAAGATATCAAACAAATAAAAGAGTATATTTCAACGATAATTTAAAATTATTATTCATATAATTATCAATCAATAGGTTTATCAAACTGGAATGAAATATGCGAAGAAAAATTTATTGGATTGAATGCAAAAAGCAAATTGAAATTTTTCAATAAAAAAATTGATTGATAATACAAAATTATGCTCAGCAAAACCAAAATTCCTTTCTCTCTATCGCTCTCAATTTTTAAATCTAAAAGAAAAGGAAATTTTAAAAATCACATTTTTTGTTTTTATTATTTATACATGTAATATTTATTTAAATATAGATGTGTATATAAGAGATCAGTTTTTAACATTTTATTTTTTGTTATTATTACGTATATAATACAAATAAATCATCAATGAAAACTCAAAGAATATAATATATATTTAATAAAACTCAACTCAAATTTCTTCTCACTAGCCTTTAAAACTAACTATAAGCTATAATACAAATAGTTTTAATCAATTCAAGAAAATTAAGCAATTCTGTTTTTTTTTTTCTTTTTACAAAAATTTTTCTTTTTTTTAAGAATAATAAGAAGGAGAAGAAGAAGAAAAAGCAAATTTCGATTGTCAATTGTTTTTTTTTCATCACCTACACTAAAGCGCTTTTTAAGCTTTTTGTTTTTATTGTATCAACTATAAAGTAAAAATAAGATATTTATAAATATATTTTTAGATATATACACTAACAAAGTAAAAAAAAAAAACTTTTTATTCAACTCTCTCGCTTGTGAAGCAACCGAGTAGTAGAAGAAGAAGAAGAGGACGATGATGACGTTGACGTTGACGCGTTGTGATGGCTATTGTTTGTTTTTCTTAAATCAACTTTGGCTGTTTTTGCCGGCTTAGAAGACAATTCTTTTTTTTTAGATTCATTTATATTACGATTTGAATTCGTCGTTTGTTCTCCAATTTTTTTATTCTTTGTCCCTGACGTAGCCATGGGTTTTGTTGTTGTTGTTGTCGTCGTCGTCATCACTTGTTGTTGTGGTTGTTTTTTTGGTGAAATCATTGGAGGTTTTACAAATTCTGTTGTTGTTGTTGTGTTTTTCTTTGATTGATGATTTTTGATGATGAGGTTTTCTCGTCTTTTTTACGTGGAGATTTCACTATTTGTTGTTGCTGTTGTTGTTTTTGTTTCACTCCTTTACTGGAGCTTGAATCAGATGTTTTAGTTTTTGTTGTTGTTGTTGTTTTGGCAATTACTGGTGGAGGGGGCGGTGGAGGTTCAGTCTCATTCTCATTGAGAGTTTCAGTCTCAGGTTCAGTGACAACTTCAACTTCATTTGAAGAATTGATTTCATGTTCAGAATATATTTGTTCATCTGGGAATAAACCTGCAGGCAAATGGATTTCTTCACTTGGCGAATTCTTTAAACAACCGTGCGGAATGTTTTCTAAAATTGAATTCTCATCTTCAGTGTCGTTATCATCGAATGAATTGTTCTGGATTGTGCTTGGCGAGAGGAGAACATCTTTTAGGGAATCATCTGCATCATCACTATCTAATGAGATCTTATTCAAGGAATCACCAAGTTCAATTTCCTCACTGCATAAAGGTAACGGTGGAAGCGTTGGATGTCTCATATCATTTGAAGTACGTCGTTCATTTAATATCATATTATTAAACATCACGTTGTTGTCGTCATTTTCATTCTTCCTTTCATTTTGTTGTTGTTGTTGTGGATCGATTCTTTTACCATTTGTCTCTTCTTTTTCACGTTCCCGTTTTAATTGAATTGCCAGCCAAATGTCTTTGAGTTCTCCTGTAAGATCCCGATCCTGAAGGACAGAAAATCTCCTTTGAAATCTGATATCGGGGTTCATTGCTTCGACAAAATCAATCATCAAGTCAACAAAAGCGTTCCGATTCTGTAAAAAAAAAAAAAAATATTAAATATTACAATATGCTCTTTAGGGTGGTCTTATTTATAGATGTCAAAATTTTATTTTAGAAAAAAAAATCAATGGTAAAACAGGAATATCGCCTTTCAACTTGATGTTTGAGCGATCTTGATTAAGGATACGAGCTTCAAAGGAGCAAATTTAAAGGGGGACGGGAGCGAAGGTGTTACGCATGTTTTTCTCGATAAGATGGCGTAGTGTGTCATAAAAAGTATGCCCAAAAAAATCAAGCAATTCAAAAATTTACCAAGAGATGTCAGAATGGTAGCTAATAATATTTAATGCATTTGGTTGATTTTCATTGATCTTTTAACAATAAATACTTTATAAATGTTATCATAGGCGTAGCCACGGGGGGGGGGGGATTGGGGGTTCAAACTTCCCCATTGGACCCAAGCCATGACTAGATATTTAAGCTCTATAATACAAAACACTTTCTCTCTATATATATATTCCATATATAGGGTAAGAGAAAGTAAAATATAATAATTTTCCCTAGCTTAAGGTGCGCGTCTCGAAAAACTGTTAAAACTCGAGGCGGCAAGAGATGGCGTTAGTGTTCCCCCATTGGAATACACGTAACTTGTTCCATTTCATTCTAGACTTTCCAGCTAATTAATTAAAGGCAAAAAATTAATTATTTTTTTAACACAATGATTACTAATTTAATTATCTACAACTTATAGAGCTCCTTTTTTTAAAATATCTTTTATTTAATGCGATTAATCTAAAAAAAATATTTTTTTTTTCGAAAATCAAAAAAAGGGCTTCTCTTATTTGTAGATATTTTAAATAGCTTTAATTTAAACAAAAATTGAGGTCGATAGCTTCAAAATTGTGGCCGCTGGAAAGTCCCAAAATTAGCACCCCGAGACGCGCACCTTAAAAAAAAAAAAAAAAAAAATAAAATTAAATAAAACGCAAAAAATTCAAGAAAATTCAGAATTTTTCCATCGAAAAGAATTGATTTTTATTTTGCTTTATAAAAAATTAAAGCCGCTTGAAATTGATTAAGGTGCGCGTCTCGGGGTGCTAATTTTGGGACTTTCCAGCGGCCACAATTTAGAAGCTATCGACCTCAATTTTTTTTTAAATTAAAGCTATTTAAAATATCTACAACTTATAGAAGCCCTTTTTTTTGATTTTCGAAAAAAAAAATTTTTTTTTTTAGATTAATCGCATTAAATAAAAGATATTTTAAAAAAAGGAGCTCTATAAGTTGTAGATAATTAAATTAGTAATCATTGTGTTAAAAAATAATTAATTTTTTGCTTTTAATTAATTAGCTGGAAAGTCTAGAATGAAATGCAATTTGTCCCTTGTTTTCCTATGGGGAACACTAACGCCATCTCTTGCCGCCTAGAGGAACTCGGTAGTCAAAAAGCTTTCTAACGACTTTTCGAGACGCGCACCTTAATCTCTCAAATGAAAAATAATAAAATTCATTATATAAATAAATTTTTTCTTTTTTTATTCTTTAAGAGATCTAAGATGGGAGTCTGTTCAAGAAAAACATGTACCTCGGTATTATAGGCCCATATATATATCTTTATACACTGAAAAAAAACCGTTATCAAGCAAATACAAAAATTAGGTGTTAGCTGTGTCTTCTACACAGCCGGTGGCTTTTTAACGTGACAACGTCTTTTGCTTGACTTCAAAAAAATTTTTTTTCTCTTACCTATATTGAAATATAAAGAGAGAAAGTATTGTTTTTGTTTTTGTTTTTTTTTTTTTACTAGTAGTTTGTTTTCATAAATAAAGATGTTCAAACATTTTCATTGAAAAAATCTGGTGTGACTGGCGCACAGCACACAACTTTCTCTTACCTTCGGTAATCGAAAGTTGTGCACTGTGCTTGTCACACCAGATTTTTCGTGTCGACATGTATTTAGTTTCCGACAGTAGGGTACAATTGAATTCAAGATGTAAAATTTATAAGTATGGGAAAATATTTATATTTTGTTACCATGGCAACCATTTCTCCTATCCTTCCCTATGAAATACAAGAGTAAAGTGGTCTTCAGAAGATTTCAATCGCAAAATGAGAATATACATTTTAAAGAGCATCTAAAAAAAATAAGTGATTTTTGAATTTAAAAAAAATCGTTGGAGCAAATTTTGAGAAAATCGAAAAAAACTGAAAAAGTACATCAGTAAAGTACTAGTACTCTTTGGCCGATTTTGATTAAAAGCTTATTTTTCCGGTCCCGGGGGTGTTTAACTTAAATATAAAATTTCAACCTCATAGATCAATTCCTTCATGCTTAAAAGTGAACACACACAGACAGACAGACAGACCATGTCGCGAAAACCACTTTTTTGGATTCAGGGGACCTCAAAACGTGAAGATCCATCAAAATCTCGACATCGAATTTTTGACATGAATCCAATACTTTCTCTCTATATATATATTACATATATACATAGGTAAGAGAAAGTAAAAATATATATGACAGGTGTGGCCAAACGTTTATCCATTAAGGGCGACATATGCTTAAAAAATGAGGTTTTTCGAAAAAAAAATTAATTTTGGAGTTAATTACTAGGGATTTTTTTATTTATTCTATTAGAGGTTATCTTTCTGCACTAAATGACATCTCATTTAGTCTGATCTGATTAGCCGTTCAGAATCTACAGGGGTTTAAACTTTCAAATTAGAATTTACCGCAGCGCGGTAAAATAAAATGATAGGAAAAAAATCTGGTGTGACTGGCGCACAGCACACAACTTTCTCTTACCTTCGGTAATCAAAAGTTGTGTACTGTGCTTGTCACACCAGATTTTTTGTGTTGACATGTATTTAGTTCCCGGCAGTAGGGAATATTTGAATTCAGATGTCAAATTTATAAGTATGGAAAAATATTTATATTTTGTTACCATGGCAACCATTTCTCCTATCTTTCCTATGAAGCACAAGAGTAAAGTGTGCTTCAAACAATTTTGAGGGCAAAACGAGAATATACATTTGAAAGAGCATCTAATAAATAATTGAATTTTGAATTTTAATCAAAATCGTTAGAGCGAATTTTGAGAAAATCGAAAAAAAATGAAAAAGTACATCAGTAAAGTACTAGTACTCTTTGGCCGATTTTGATTAAAAGCTTATTTTTCCGGGCCCGGGAGGTGTTTAACTTAAATATAAAATTTCAGCCTCATAGCTCAATTCCTTCATGCTTAAAATTGAACACACACACACAGACACACAGACACACACACACACACACACACACACACAGACCATGTCGCGAAAACCACTTTTTTGGATTCAGGGGACCTCAAAACGTGAAGATCCATCAAAATCTCGACATCGAATTTTTGACATGAAACCAATACTTTCTCTCTATATATATCTCAGCCAAAAACATCGGAGATGCAAAGGGAGCGCCTCGCATTATTTTTGCCCAGCGTCGAGGTGAAATCAAAAAAATGCGCCTCGCTTTTCTGATTTATATAAAAGCGAGGAAATATTTTCACTTAAATAAAACCCCTACAGAATTTTATTTGTTTCATATATCCTCGCTTTTATATAAATCAGAAAAGCGAGGCGCATTTTTTTGATTTCACCTCGACACTGAGCAAAAATAATGCGAGGCGCCCCTTTTTGGATCTCCGATGTTTTTGGCTGAGATTTCACTTCTTTTTGTGAAATATTACATTTAAATTTTATTTAATAATTTTTGTTTATTAAATATTAAGTTATCCCATGAATAGATCTTTTAATATGCATTCCAAACAGTAAAAAATAAATACATCGTTTGGTATTAATTCTAAATGATAAACATAGGATTTCCCTAAATTTTATAAAATTTTAGGATTTTTATTTTTGTTATGTTGGTAAGATGTAAATACATCGTTTGGTATCCATTCGAAACGATAAACATAGGATTTCCCTAAATTTTATAAAATTTTAGGATTTTTATTTTGGTCATGTTGGTAGGATGTGAATACATCGTTTGGTATCCATTCAAAACGATAAACATAGGATTTCCCTAAATTTTATAAAATTTTAGGTTTTTTATTTTTGTTATGTTGGTAGAATGTAAATACATCGTTTGGTATCCATTCAAAACGATAAACATAGGATTTCACCAAATTTTATAAAATTTTAGGATTTTTATTTTTTTATGTTGGTAGAATGTAAATACATCGTTTGGTATCCATTCGAAACGATAAACATAGGATTTCCCTAAATATTATAAAATTTTAGGATTTTTATTTTTGCTATGTTGGTAGGATGTAAATACACGGTTTGGTATCCATTCGAAACGATAAACATAGGATTTCCCTAAATTTTATAAAATTTTAGGTTTCTTATTTTTGTGATGTTGGTAGAATGTAAATACATCGTTTGGTATCCATTCGAAACGATAAACATAGGATTTCCCTAAATATTATAAAATTTTAGGATTTTTATTTTTGTTATGTTGGTAGAATGTAAATACATCGTTTGGTATCCATTCAAAACGATAAACATAGGATTTCACCAAATTTTATAAAATTTTAGGATTTTTATTTTTGTTATGTTGGTAGGATGTAAATACATCGTTTGGTATCCATTCGAAACGATAAACATGGGATTTCCCTAAATTTTATAAAATTTTAGGTTTTTTATTTTTGTTATGTTGGTAGCTCTTCTTCTTATCACGTTAATCTATTGTATTTCTATCTGAAGGGATCCATCCTAAAATTTTTTATTCCATTAGGGATGAAAATAACTAATATTAATAGATATGTTCCTAGATGACGTCATCAGGGAGCAAAATAGAATTGTCTTTTCGCCACGTTAAAGATAGGACAAATTTGAAATTTTGAATACCTCTCAAAAAGTCACTTTTGATCCAAAATGAAATTTTATATCAAAGGTATCGGGTTTTTGATAGTATCTATTTGTATTTTAAATTTCATCCAAATCGGTCCAGCAGGGAAACCTGTAGCTTTGTCTAAAAATTTGAAAATTGAAGAAAAGAATGAAAAAGAAAAAAAGAAAAAAAAAAAAAAAGGAAAAATAAGAGACTAACTTTTGACCTTCCGAAATCGGCAAAATCTCAACTTTGAGCCTCTGCCATTCTTTTTTGGGACTGGAATTTTTTTTTGAATTCGTGCTCAAAATAATCCTTATTTATTCTAGTTTAATATAAAAAAAATTTGGCTCCGATATCTTAAAACCTTTTTGAGATATTCGCCCAGAAAGAGAAAAGTTTCTCAAAAAAACTTTTTCACGTCCCTATCTTTTATTAAGGATTTAAAATCATTCTTGATAATATAGTCTAGGGACGACTCGTCCATCTAAATGCAATGGGCCATTGGCATCTATTGGAATATCAACTAAATGGTAGTATTAAGAGTTTCTTTGCTTTCTTTTGCTTTTTACTTGCTCGGCGACGAGTCGCTCCCGCGACTCTTGATATTACATATATACATAGGTAAGAGAAAGTAAAAATAAATGGTGAAATCTTTAGCTGAAAACTCATTCTTTCTAACTGCCCACACAGCACAAAATATTGCAGCAATGTTGCAGAAACATTGCGAATCTTGGCAACATTGCAGCGGCAATATTCCAAACTAGCAATATTGCTGTTTGAGCTGCAATATTGCTTCAATGTTGCCGCAATATTGTCAACATTGAGCAAGATTGCAATATTCCGTGCTGTGTGGGCGTATATTTCCCATAATTATATATCTTAAGGTGCGCGTCTCGAAAAGTCGTTAGAAAGCTTTTGACTACCGAGTTCCTCTAGGCGACAAGAGATGGCGTTAGTGTTCCCCATAGGAAAACAAGGGACAAATTGCATTTCATTCTAGACTTTCCAGCTAATTAATTAAAGGCAAAAAATTAATTATTTTTTAACACAATGATTACTAATTTAATTATCTACAACTTATAGAGCTCCTTTTTTTAAAATATCTTTTATTTAATGCGATTAATCTAAAAAAAAAATTTTTTTTTTCGAAAATCAAAAAAAGGGCTTCTCTTATTTGTAGATATTTTAAATAGCTTTAATTTAAAAAAAAATTGAGGTCGATAGCTTCTAAATTGTGGCCGCTGGAAAGTCCCAAAATTAGCACCCCGAGACGCGCACCTTAAGACAGAGGAGTTATTCAAGCCAATAAACTTTTTCGTGCATGACCCTCTAACAGGGGCGTAGCCAAGGGGGGATGGGGGGGAGTCTCCCCCCCAGGTCGGATCGAGTTGGCAAAATCAAGACCAGTTGGAAAAATAAAGTTTATTTGACAGAAATAAATTTATATTTTAATTAAAAAAAAAAAAATTAAATTTTCTTTTTTTATATTTTCATCTATTAAAAAAATTTTTTTTTTTAATTTTCAAATAAATAAATTTATTTTCTTTTTACTGAATATAAATTTAATATATAATAGACCAGGCGCTGGAGGTAGTTGAGTATGCAAAATTTGAGGACCGAATTCTGACAATGGATTTGGGCTAAGAATAGCTCCCAGAATAAGGATCCGGATCTTGCCGGGCCAATTTTTGGTCCAATTTTTTTTTTACCCCCACCCCATAGGAAATCAATGGAGTGCATGCTAAGATGATGTGAAGATTTGCAATTATGGTCAAATTCGAGTACTTAAAACCTCAAACAATGAAAAAACTGTCTTGTCAGCAACTGAGGGGATCCTCTAGAGTCCCCTGAGAAGTACTATCTTGCCACCAGTTGTGGTGGTCCCCTCTAACCCCTTCATCTCTTTTCTCTCTCTTTGTTATAAATTTAAATATACGGCTTTAACACCATGCCAAATTGTGGGGACCGGCAATTATGTTCATAATCCACTACCTGGTATCCCAATCAATGAAAAATACTATCTTGCCGCCAGCTGCGGTGGTCCCCTCTAACCCCTTTACCTCTTTTCTCTCTCTTTGTTATAAATTTAAATATACGGCTTTAACATCATGCCAAATTGTGGGGACCGGCAATTATGTTCATAATCCACTAGCTGGTATCCCAATCAATGAAAAATACTATCTTGCCGCCAACTGCGGTGGTCCCCTTTAACCCCTTCACGTCTTTTATCTCTCTCTGTTATAAATTTAAATATACGGCCTTAACATCATGCCAAATTGTGGGACCGGCAATTATGCTCATAATCCACTACCTGGTGCTCCAATCAATGAAAAATACTATCTTGCCACCAGTTGTGGTGGTCCCCTCTAACCTCTTCACCTCTTTTATCTCCCTTTATTATAAATACACCAGGTAGTAGATTATGAGCATAATTGCCGGTCCCCACAATTTGGCATGATGTTAAGGCCGTATATTTAAATTTATAACAAAGAGAGAGAAAAGAGGTAAAGGGGTTAGAGAGGACCACCTCAGCTGGCGGCAAGATAGTATTTTTCATTGATTGGGATACCAGCTAGTGGATTATGAACATAATTGCCGGTCCCCACAATTTGGCATGATGTTAAAGCCGTATATTTAAATTTATAACAAAGAGAGAGATAAAAGAGGTGAAGGGGTTAGAGGGGACCACCACAACTGGTGGCAAGATAGTACTTCTCAGGGGACTCTAGAGGATCCCCTCAGTTGCTGACAAGACAGTTTTTTCATTGTTTGAGGTTTTAAGTACTCGAATTTGACCATAATTGCAAATCTTCACATCATCTTAGCATGCATTCCATTGATTTCCTATGGAAATAAGAGGGGTGGGGGTAAAAAAAATTGGACCAAAAATTGGCCCGGCAAGATCCGGATCCTTATTCTGGGAGCTATTCTTAGCCCAAATCCATTGTCAGAATTCGGTCCTCAAATTTTGCATACTCAACTACCTCCAGCGCCCGCTCTATAATGCAAACACTTAGAAAAAATCATTAGGATTATTTTAAAGGGAAAAATAAAATATTTGAACAAATAAAAGAAACTTCAGTCGTTCATTTGTTATTGGAAATGGAATAATTTTCTTTATTTACTATAATTGTAAAAAAAAAAGGAATTCCAATTAAACAATGTTTTTGATAGAAATATAAATTATATACAGGCCAACAAAAAGTTTTTTTTTGTTGCATTGAAATTTAGGGCTATTCCTGGGTATGTGGTAGCGCTAATTCCAAAAATGCCATCAATTTTGCGCCATCAGCTCTAGTTTTAGAGGTATAGAGAAAATTAAATTTTAATAAATAATCTGCTCAAAAGCGACTCTTATTTTGAATTTTCTAGATTTTTTTTTAAGTCGTTACCCCTTAAAAATATGCAAATAGTTAAAATACATAGAAATAGAGGTCTATACTGTAAAGTTTGAGCCCAATCGGAGGTGCAGTGCCGGATTTACCATCGACTAGGCCGCGCCCTAGGGGCGCAGGCTAGAGGGGGCCGCAAACGTCAGTATTTTTTTTTTTTTTTTTTTTAATTATATATTCAAAGAAAATATATTTTTCACGGTTCGACTTCTCTACTACACTTCATGGGCAGGGCTACACTTCGTAAATTATAGCATAGCAAATTTCATCACATTTTAAGGGCTGAAATAGCGTTAAAATCATTCTCGTGGTACCTAGTATTAAAAAATTTTCCGGACGCCCCCCCCCCCCCGTTAGGAAGGGGGGCCGCACAGGTAATTTGGCCTAGGGCCTCTAGTTGTGTAAATCAGGCATTGCGGAGGTGGCTTAGTGGTGCAAAACACGGCTAAAAGTTATTTATTAAGGGTGTCCTAAGTTGAAAAAACTGAAAAAATTCGATTTTTCTAAAATTTAAGCCATGTTTTGCACCACTAAATCGCCTCCAATTAGGCTAAAACTTTATATTTCTATGTACAGTGGAACCTCGCTTAACGAGCATAATTCGTTCCAGAATCATACTAGTAAAGCGAAACACTCGTTATGCGAAACAATAACATTCTCCCCATAGAGCTGTCTCCATCATGACTCTGACTGATGTAAGTAACATGAGCACAATCCGGGACTTTCTCTCTCCTCTCCACTCGTTATGCGAAACGTCACTCGTTAAGCAAGTCATGTTTTTACAATTTTTTTTACTAGTTATGCGAATTGCTCGTTATAAGAGGTGCTCCCTAAGCGAGGTTCTACTGTATTTTTTTTAAGGGGTAAAGTCAGAAAATTCCAAATAAGAGTCGCTCTAGAGCTCATTTTCTATTAAAATTTAATTTTCTTTAAATCTCTAAAACTAAATTTGATGGAGCAAAACATGGTATTTTTGGAATTAGGGTATCCTATATAAAAACCCAGGAATTGCTTAAAACACCCCGGTAAATTACTCAAGACAATACAAGAGTTTTAGTCGGTAAGACTCCTGTACTACTCGACAAAGTTTTTCATTGATTGTAATTATATGAGGAATCTTTCATTTGAAAAAAATCTTGCCTTAATTATATTTTTATCAAAAATTTTGTTTAATCCTTTAGTTTTTTAATATTAAAATAGCAAAGTAAAGGGGGAGGGGACTTAACGTTCAAACATGACATATAGCGACTAGGGAGCCTCGGGCTTAGCCTCTAGTAAATTAATATAAGTAGGATGAAAAAGAATGTGAATTGTACAGTTGGCAAATTGATTAAATTTAGTTGGCATTTTTGACCTTCTCCCCCCCCCTGAAAAATCTCTTCGCTACGCCCCTGCCCTCTAACATGCCACTATAGACACATGATTTGCAAGACGTTGTCACGTCAAAAAACAATCAGTCCCAATAATCTTTAATTTTTTTTAAATTTAAAAATGAATTTATTGTTATTATTAATCACATATTAATCAAGAAATTTTTTAAATAAGCTTAGATGATTTTTACTTTCTCTTACCTATGTATATATGTAATATATATATAGAGAGAAAGTATTGGATTCATGTCAAAAATTCGATGTCGAGATTTTGATGGATCTTCACGTTTTGAGGTCCCCTGAATCCAAAAAAGTGGTTTTCGAGACATGGTCTGTCTGTGTGTGTGGGTGGGTGGGTGGGTGTGTGTGTGTGTGGGTGGGTGTGTGTTCAATTTTAAGCATGAAGGAATTGAGCTAGGAGGTTGAAATTTTATATTTAAGTTAAATACCTCCCGGGACCGGAAAAATAAGCTTTTAATCAAAATCGGCCAAAGAGTACTAGTACTTTACTGATGTACTTTTTCAGTTTTTTTTCGATTTTCTCAAAATTCGCTCTAACGATTTTGATTAAAATTCAAAAATCAATTATTTTTTAGATGCTCTTTCAAATGTATATTCTCGTTTTGCCCTCAAAATTGTTTGAAGCACACTTTACTCTTATGCTTCATAGGAAAGATAGGAGAAATGGTTGCCATGGTAACAAAATATAAATATTTTCCCATACTTATAAATTTTACATCTGAATTCAAATATTCCCTACTGCCGGGAACTAAATACATGTCGACACAAAAAATCTGGTGTGACAAGCACAGTACACAACTTTCGATTACCGAAGGTAAGAGAAAGTTGTGTGCTGTGCGCCAGTCACACCAGATTTTTTTAAAAACCAACTGTCAAATTAGTTTAGCATTCTTGCAATAGATGGCAGGCTAGCCTAACAGCTGATCCCCTAATAGCGTATATCTGGCCTATATTTATATATTTTTAAGCTTTTATAATAGATATTATAAAAGATTCATAATATATTAAAGTATTTATTGTTAAAAGATCAATGAAAATCAACCAAATGCATTAAATATTATTAGCTACCATTCTGACATCTCTTGGCAAATTTTTGAATTGTTTGATTTTTTGGGCATACTTTTTATGACATTTTCCATGCGGCTATCTGGAAATTTATAAAATGATTGGTAGCCAATAGGGCCGGCGCAAGCTATTCTGCCGCCCTAGGCAAGATATTTTTTTTGCGCCCCCCCCCCTCCCCAAATTAGATTTTTTGTTTCCATTTTCCTCCTCAAATGAACCCCTTACCCGAAATCACCACTTTTTACTCATTTTTTTTTGTTTTTGCACTTAACGAGACTTTTACATTAATTTACACACACAATCACAAAATAATGTTACATAAACAAATCCCGCTTCTTCTTGATCCGCTGTGTTTTGTTGTTTGATTTGTTCGTGGCGTAAATACTTTAAAAATGACCCTTTTTGTTCTGAAATAAACTTGTCCTTCTCAGCTTTCCTTTTTCGGTATTGGAAGCCAGATAGTCTTTTTCTTTCAGCCATTAAAACAAACAATATCTATCTGAAATTTAAGACAATATATGTAGAAGTTTACTACACATTGTAGAAATTTAAAAAGATACCTACATTTTTCAAAATATATTTCTTGAGTGTGAAAACTAGATTAAATAATATTTTGTGATTGAATTTAAATTTATTAATATGTTTATTTTTTTTTTCTTGAAATAAAAAATAATTTCAATACAAAATTCGTAAATATTAAAGATTTTTTCCATTATTTATGTTTTTTTTTAGATTTTAGAATTTATGAGAGTTAATAAAAAAAATTATATTAAAAAAAACAAAAATTTTTTCTTATATTTCATCTAGAATTTCTAGAATTATTTTTTCAATAGGGAAATCAATAAATATTTTTTTGTTTTGGCGAAGGCTTTGGGGAGGGGGGCGGCCTCAATTTTTTCCCTTTTTACCGCCCTCCTCAGGTTGCCGCCCTAGGCGGCCGCCTAGTTTGCCTAGTGGACGCGCCGCCACTGGTGGCCAATTCAATTGAAATCGCATCACAGGGGAGTATAGCCCTGGGGGGGGGGGAACTCATTTTTGAAGATTTATCCCCCTCCCCCTCCATTTATAAACATATTTTAAAATTATGTTTTATTCAATAAGAAATGTTTTATGAAAATTTTTAAAATGAATATCAATTTCGATTTTTCCATGAGCCCTTGGAGACATTTTGAACCTTTCCGGGGGGGGAGGGGGGCTAAAACTGTTGTGTCCCCCAAAAATGCTACCCCTAATTGTTTTTGTTAATTGTTTTGAATTCAATTTTCAATTTACAAAATCTTTATTTACATTTTTTGTTTAGACTTGGAACACAACGGTTCCCAATCGGGCAGGCTTCCTGCTTCTCTTTCATTCCATTGCTGGCCTCTGCTTGGCAACTTGTAGACGCTATATAGGGAAAAAATTTATCAAAAAACCAAAATAAAAATATATAAAAGTATAAAAGTGATATCAAACGAAGAGCGATAAGAATAAAGGGTCGGACTAAGCCGAGCGCACAACTTTGCCCCCCCCCCCCCCATTATTCAAAGAAATAACGCGACGCCTTTGTTTATTTGTTTTGATTTTGCTCTGTTGCTATGCACAGTTTTTGAATTTAAATGATTTTTTAACAAATTTGTGACAAATTAGGATACAAATATTATATATCATTTTACTCGGGAGAAAGTCTAGTTTTTGAATATATAAAAAAAATTATAGGTTATGTAAGAAAAAAAATTTGCCCCCCTAATGGTCCGATGTTTACCAAAAGCTTTTCAGTTCTTGGCCTCTACCCCTAGTTTATGGGTGCAAAATTTCAAAACTATTGAATGAATAGTTTTTGAGTTTTCGTTGACGAAAAAAATTACCACAGACATACACACACACACACACACAGACATCATTCCAAAAACTTCTTAAATGGATTCAGGGGACCTCAAAACGCATTTTGGCAGCTTCAGAAAAATTTCGATTTTTTTACGATTACATTAACTTTACCTGTCCAACCTACGCACAGAGGGGTATCTGAGCGATCTACGCGGCCAAAATTATTTTATGGTCTAAATCAATTATAAAAGATATTATTAAATAAAAAATGTTATTTTTTATTGATTTATTGACCGTATGGGATAGTTTTCGTCTCTTGCGGTCAAGAGTCAAGGGTGATGAAAATTTTTCTTTATTATATTGGCTACCAATTAATTTAGAAAAATACGGACGGGGTCTAAATGTCCTAATAAGTCGAACAATATCTTAAAATTAATAAAAAAAAAATTATTGATGAAGATATATTAAAAGTTAATTATTAACAAAAAAATACATAAAAAAAAAGTAAAACTTGGCTAACATTTAAAATGTATCTAGCAATCTTCAGACAAATCGCCATCTTCACTCTCTGAAGAGTGATCAACAATATTAGGCTTGGCCAAGGGCGTATCCAGAGGTGTTTCTCGGGGAGGGGGGGAGGGTAATCTGGTGTGACTCGTCGCACAGCACACAATTTTTTCTTAATTTCGGTAATTTAAAGGCGCATTCTGTACTTTGTTTGCCAGAATATAAATTCAAATAAAATTTTTAAGTATTAATTTTTAAAATTTTACATTAAAAATAAATATTTTTTCGAAAAAAAGTATTTTTTAAATCTCGGGGGGGGGTACCCCTTTACCCCCCCCCCCTGTATCAGCCCTTGGGCTTGGCAGGGATAAGTAGAGCAATTGTTTCTGGCAAAAAGCAATTTAATCGTCTTCTTTTTGAGCTCTCATGCTACTTAAGAGAGGGCTTATGTATCACCGCGGGAATCTCAAACGTCCTTCTAGCCATAAACTTATTGTATTTGAGAAATACTTCTTCCTTCCAATGAGGTTTTGACAATCTTTGTGTTATTTGAGATTTAAAGTAAGAAAAACTGTGTTTCAATCTTTCAATTTGGTCTTTCGTGTCTCCTTTGCCCGATAAAACTTGATTTTCCAAAACGTTTAACTTTTCTACTAAAGTAGGCAAATTAAGAGAATGTAAGCGTTCAAACAGGTATTTTCGGGTCACAATTCTTACTCCTGAGGTACCTTGTGAACCGAAAACAAAAAGTCATTCTTTGAAAATGCTTTAAACTTCAAACCTAAATTTTTTAGATTTTCATAAAAACAATTCAAAGTACCGAAAAAGTACTTATCCGCAGCTATCCGCAGCTAATTTTTTTTTATTTGATAGTCAAAGATTCAAACTTTCGATTGTAATAGGAATTATAGCAGGGACTAGCTTGGAAGTATAAGTAAAACAAAAAAATAAACAAAAATTAAAGCTAAAAAAATACTCCTTAACAGATGTATTTTCAAAACACTAAAACTAAATTTTAAAAAAAAATGGTATTCCTATTATAGTTAGTTAATTATTACTTGATGTATCAGAATCAATCACTTTCATCTCGGAGATAAGCGTACAATAATAAATATTCACTGTTAAAGTTTGTGTTATGACTTGAGCGCCTAGAACTGAAATTCGCACCAAGCTGAACACACAAATTTCGACTGATCGTGAACGCGTGGCGTGCCCCGGAAAAAGGCGAGAGTGGCTGAATATTGTTGTTAGACTAATCCCCTAGCAGAGAAAGTCGTTTTTTTTTAACGGTTTTTCATTTTGTTAAATTGACTTTTGGCCGCGTAGATCGCTCAAATACCCCTCTGTGCTACGGTTGATGGGCAAAGTTAAAAATTTAATGCAAATACATCTTCAACTTGCTGGATAGATCTTCGAGATTTCATATATTCGGCATTTGGTGATGAATTTGTGGGCTAATTTGTCCAGGTGTCCTTCGAGCGATTCCACTTCTTATAATGTGGATGTTGATGCCGGGTATTTTGACTGAATCTTTTCAAGCTGAAGGATGTTGGCCCGGGCTATTTCAGGGAACGCTATCGAAGGCTTTTGCGATATCTAAAAAAACATGCTTGTGGCCTTTAATCTATTTTACTTTCTCTTACCTATGTATATATGTAATATATATATAGAGAGAAAGTATTGGATTCATGTCAAAAATTCGATGTCGAGATTTTGATGGATATACACGTTTTGAGGTCCCCTGAATCCAAAAAAGTGGTTTTCGCGACATGGTCTGTCTGTCTGTCTGTGTGTGTGTCTGTCTGTCTGTGTGTGTGTGTCTGTGAACAAAATATCTCAAGAACGAAAAGAGCTAGGAGGTTGAAATTTTATATTTAAGTTAGGCACCCCCATGGGACGTGACACGAAGCTTTTGAACAAAATCGACCAAAGAGTACTAGTACTTTACTGATTCACTTTTTCAGTTTTTTTCGATTTTCTCTAAATTTGCTCCAACGATTTTTTTTTTAAATTCAAAAATCAATTATTTTTTAGATTCTCTTTAAAATGTATATTCTTATTTTGTGATTGAAATCTTCTGAAGACCACTTTACTCTTGTACTCCATAGAAAAGATAGGAGAAATGGTTGCCATGGTAACAAAATATAAATATTTTCCCAAACTTATAAATTTTACATCTTGAATTCAAATGTACCCTACTGTCGGTAACTAAATATATCTCAACACAAAAAATCTGGTGTGACAAGCACAGTTCACAACTTTCGATTACCGAAGGTAAGAGAAAGTTGTGTGCTGTGCGCCAGTCACACCAGATTTTTTGATGAAGCGGTTCACTCGGGCTATTTGCTGAACGGCTGAGTGTGCTTTCTGAAATCCGAATTGATAGTTTGGTAGGAGGTTGAGGTTTTGCGATTCAGCGAGTTTACCAAGAGGCAGATCGGTTGGGTTTTGTCCTTTCCTGGCTTGGGGATGGGGATAATTTCCGCTTGTTTCCATTTTGAAGGAAGTGGCTTCCGAGATCTTTGCGAGATAAAGTTTCCAAGGATTTGGCTAGTATGTTTACCTGGTGATGTGGTGAGTATTATAAAACCATCGGGGCCTATGATAGTTTTCCGCCTTCTCAGTCTTCTTGAGAACTGCCATAGAGAGCGAGATCGGAAATTCTTTTCACCCACAGCGTTTGCCTCCATTCAGCAACGGCTTCTGGTGGTTCATGTTTTAGCCGGTGTCGTTGCCGCTCTCTTCTTGCCCTATTTCTATTTTTTATGAGTGCTTTTATTTGCTCTGGAAGTAGGTCGCCCGATGGAGTGGTAGATTGTTTTGGAATGTAGAAGGTTGCTGCTGTTGTGATAGCGTCTGTGACTTTGTCTACTGCTATTTCAAGGTCTTCGGGGGTTTGGATTGGGAAGAATTCTAGTTTCTGACATATTTGGTTTCTCTATTGTTTCCAGTTGGCGTTGCGTAGATCCCGTTTGGTGTATTTGTTTGATATGATTGGTTTTTCTATTCCTGTTAATATAGGGTTGTGGTCGGAATCCAGTTCGTGAAGATTTAGAGCACTAGCGTAACGTTTTTAGCTGGGCCCCTCGCAAATTTTATTTCGGGCCTCATTATACAAAAACATACAAAAAATATTTTTAAAATATCATATATCCCTGAACCCTGAGGGCCCGGGCGCTCTCAAAGAGAAATTTTCATTATTTTTTTTTTATCTAAATTTTTCCGTTTTTACCGTAGCTCTGAAAGCCCCGGGCCCTCTCAAAGAGAAATTTTCATTATTTTTTTTTATCTAAATTTTTCCGTTTTTATCGGAGCTACAGTTTTTTAGCCCGGCCCGGCCCGAGGGCCCCCCCGCATCGCGGGGTCTGCGGGGGCGTACGTTACGCCACTGATTTAGAGTGCAAACATCAGAATTTGGTAATCCTTTCACTATTGTCAGCTCCAGTGTGCTGGGGAGGATGTTTGGGATATCTGGTTGGCTCGTCCGGGTAGAAAATTTCGAGGTTGTGTCGAGATGTGAAATCGATTAGTTTGCGACCATTACTATTTTCCCTTATGCATCCACGTGTTTTGAAATAAAAAAAATTTTGATAAGAGAAGTAGCTATTGAACGATTAGAATGATAGGCAGGAAGAGAGGATGTCAGCCTCTGTCGAAAGAAGACGTTTCGGGTTTAATTAAATAAATCCATCATCAGTTCTTGAAAGATTATCTCAAGGTGTACACCATTGAGAGTTGTTATATATAAACATATATAAAATTATATAAAAATACAATATTTGCCCATCAGTCAACACGGCCAAGTCTAAAATTTGATTAAAATTCAAAAATCAACTATTTTTTAGATTCTCTTTAAAATTTATATTCTCATTTTGCCCTTGAAATCTTTTTGAAGCACACTTGACTCTTGTACTTCATAGGGAGGATAGGAGAATTGGTTGCATTGGTAACAAAATATAAATATTTTCCCATACTTATATATTTTGCTTTTGTGGTGAGACCCAATATTATGTGCCTGCTTAAGGATTTGTTGACATTAAATAAATATTTTTATTTAATAAAAAATCTCGCACGCCCAGGATGTGACCACAAGTCTCCTTTGTAGAAGCCAACTCCCTGGCACGCTATACCAGCGGTGTTACATTTCTATTAAATTTACTTAGAAAAGTAAACAAGTTCATATGAAATGTTTAATAAATTAGAATTTTAAGATATATTAAATTTTCTTAAAAAAAAGCGTTGTGTTTTAGAGTAGTATATATAACTTATATATGTATACCCATAGGCGCCGGAACTGGGGGGGGGGGGCAAGGGTACATTAACCCCCCCCCCTGGCATCCTACAGAGGGGGGCAAATTTCTTTTTTATTTCATTTATTTTTAAAAATGATATATTTTATACTATTTAAACATATTAAATTATTTTAATTTTCTAAAAAAAAAATTTTTTGCCCCCCTGATTCAAATTCGTTCCGGCGCCCCTGTATATATATTTGAGTTCTGATCAAGTCAATAGAGCATAGAGCAAGCTTAAACATGACTGCAGTTGTCTCCTTCTTTCTCTCTCCATTTCCATATGTTTAAATAAAAAGTGTCAATTTATTTTAGTAAAATTTATATAAAGATTGTAAAGAGTGAATAAAAAAAAGATAATAAGAAAATTAGATATCATTTATACTCACTCTTATTGCTCAAATTAATTTTTTGCTGTTTTAGGAATTGAGAGATGAATAGAACTAAACGCACATCATCTTACAGAACCAAAACAAGACAATGTTTCACGCCAGATTTTTTTTATAAATTATACGATTATAATTTCTAAACGTCTCACCATTGGATCTGGTGCCGTTTTGCCGCTGGATCGTAGAATATCTGGATTGACCATAACAGCAAAAATAACCGGCGACCTTCGGTGTGTTCCCGTTTTTGGATTAGGTAACGTAAATCCTGAAGTACTCAAATGAGGGACTCGCATTCCTCCGTAGAGAGGTATGGGATCAAACGGTTTACGAGGCGTCGAAATTTTATTCCATGACAAAACATTAATATATGTCACTTCTGCAGAACCCTAAAAAAAGAGAAAGAATTAAAAACACGAGCAAGAGAAGGTGGTTATTGCAGGGAGTGCGAAGACTGGCGCCAAAGCTTAACGGGAAAAGTTAAAACTCATTGGACAAATAGATAAATTTCCAAAATATTACTTACCAGGAGACTGACAAATTGAGTGTTTACATGCTGATTTTCGACACAAAAATAACAATAAAAGTATATAAAATATGAATAACGCCCAGTATTTTGGGCACCAATGCCATCTTTACACCCAAACTTATATATAACATAATTATTTTATCAACAGTGTTATATATCAGATATTTTTCAAATATAACATAAGTCAAGGGACTGACACTTGAATCGAGGTACGCGGCTTTAAAATAAAAAAATCTGGTGTGTACCCTTCGGTAAGAGAAAGTTGTGTACTGTGCTTGTCACACCAGATTTTTTGTGTCGACATATATTTAGTTGCTCTTAGGACTTGACCACGCGATTCATAGATGGCGCTGAGCTAGGAATGCTTCAACATCTGTAAAGTGTACTTCAAACGATTTCCAGGAAAAATTTCACTGATATACTTTTTAAAAGCATCAAAAAAATAGTTAATTTTAAACAAAATCGTTGGAGCAAATTTTGAGAAAATCTAAAAAAACTGAAAAAGTACATCAGTAAAGCGCTAGTACTTTTTGGCCAATTTTGTTCAAAAGATTATTTTCATCCCTTGGGAGGGTGCCTAACTTAATTATAAAATTTCAACTTTGTAGCTCTTTTAGTTTCGGAGATATTTTGTTCACAGACACACACACAGACAGACCACTTTTACTTTCTCTTATCTATGTATATATGTAATATATATATAGAGAGAAAGTATTGGATTCATGTCAAAAATTCGATGTCGAGATTTTGATGGATATACACGTTTTGAGGTCCCCTGAATCCAAAAAAGTGGTTTTCGCGACATGGTCTGTCTGTGTGTGTGTCTGTCTGTCTGTGTGTCTGTGAACAAGATATCTCAAGAACGAAAAGACCTAGGAGGTTGAAATTTTATATTTAAGTTAGGCACCCCCATGGGACGTGACACGAAGCTTTTGAACAAAATCGGCCAAAGAGTACTAGTACTTTACTGATGCACTTTTTCAGTTTTTTTCGATTTTCTCAAAATTCGCTCCAACGATTTTTTTTTAAATTCAAAAAATCAATTATTTTTTAGATGCTCTTTAAAATGTATATTCTCATTTTGCCATTGAAATATTCTGAAGACCACTTTACTCTTGTTCTTCATAGGAAAGATAGGAATTTCTCCTATGGTTGCTATGGTAACAAAATATAAATATTTTCCCAAACTTATAAATTTTACATCTTGAATTCAAATGTACCCTACTGTCGGTAACTAAATATATCTCAACACAAAAAATCTGGTGTGACAGCAGTTCACAACTTTCGATTACCGAAGGTAAGAGAAAGTTGTGTGCTGTGCGACCAGTCACACCAGATTTTTTTAAATTATGATTAATTAAAAAATTAAAAAAATTATTTTTTTTTATATTTATAAAAAATGCAAAAACTTTATCGAATTAAAGAACTAATTTTTTTGAATTCAGGGGACCTTAAAACATGTAGATCCATCAAAATCTCGACATCGAATTTTTGACATGAATCCAATACTTCCTCTCTATACATTTCATATATGGACCCTGTTATGCAATGGTGTGTCAAAGACCAAACATCGAGTTTTGAGAAAATCAACAATAAAGTTTTTTATATATATATATAAGAATCTACTTTTTGAGGAAGTTTACTCGTCTTTCACTCCAGGTGGATAAGGTGAGTTACGATTAAAAACAAAATGTTTTTTGTATTTTGGGATTTTATTGCGACTGTTTTTTCTGTAGATTATCACAGTTTCGGGGTCAAATTCCCCATCTTCAGGCTGAAACAACATACATATCATTACAATTTTGCTCACAAATGATGTCAAATTCTTTATAATTGAATTATAGCGTTATGATTTGTACAAAAGCAAGTGAAATAAAGAGATTTTTCTTTTTGTTATTTTTTACATTTTATAGC
The DNA here is from genome assembly GCA_023213315.1 of Euborellia annulipes. Classification (NCBI taxonomy): domain Eukaryota; kingdom Metazoa; phylum Arthropoda; class Insecta; order Dermaptera; family Anisolabididae; genus Euborellia; species Euborellia annulipes. The sequence goes on along the minus strand of JAKCPI010015882.1, from coordinate 10,595 downwards.
TAAACAATTTTTTCATTTTAGTTTTATTTTTATAATAATAAATTATACATGCACACAAACCTAAGTAATGTTTTTTTATTATTATTAAACATATATATAATTATCAACTACCTACCTACAATAACCCAGGTAGGTCCATTTTTCATGATAATTGGAAATGTTTAATTTCCTCAATGTCATACGAGGATGGGGAATTTGACCCCGAAACTGTGATAATCTGCAGAAAAAAACAGTCACAATAAAATCCCAACATACAAAAAAAAACATTTTGTTTTTAATCATAACTCACCTTATCCACCTGGAGTGAAAGACGAGTAAACTTCCTCAAAAAGTAGATTCTTTTTATATATATATAAAAAACTCGTTCAATCCATTAATTCAAAATAAAGTTTTTTGTTTACATTGGATTATATATAATTTTTCTTGTCAATTGTGCAAGTAACATTAAATATAAATTTTTTTAAGACATATTTCATAAAAAATACTATTAATTAAAGCATTTGAAACAATATTCCGTGATTAACTCATTTTTGAATTTTTTTATCTTTGACACACCATTGCATAACAGGGTCCATATAGGGTAAAGAAAGTAAAAATAATGTAAATTTATTTAAAATCAAAAGTTTGGCTTAATAACGCTTAATAAGGTGTCCTAGATAATATCGATATGGATAATAATGATATAAATCTAATCGTTTAAAATAAATTTGCATTTAAATGTACACTTTTTGAGCTGGTACATGCCAGGGGATTGACTTTTTAGGGTTAAAAACAAAAAAGACGAATATTTTCATTAAATTTCAATATTTATCATGTGTGTCCAAAAATTATTAACTTTTTCTATTAACTGCCCACACAGCACGGAATATTGCAATCTTGCTCAATGTTGACAATATTGCGGCAACATTGATGCAATATTGCAGCTCAAACAGCAATATTGCTAGTTTGGAATATTGCCGCTGCAATGTTGCCAAGATTCGCAATGTTTCTGCAACATTGCTGCAATATTTTGTGCTGTTGGGGTGATGTTTAAAAAAAATCAATATGTTTGGTAGTCACAGAATTATTTGCAATTACGCGAAGTTACCTTTTATATATATATATATGTGCGAGGATAAGTTTTCTCGGGTTAAGTTGCGTGTGGTGTTGAGATTTACTCGACGGTTCGGCTCTCCTTTTGGAGCCATTTTCAAGAGTGTGGGATTAGGGGTGGATTTGTTGAGGTAGTTTGTTTACGGGCGTCAGCACTGAGGGAATGATAAAAGAAAATATAATAGCTGCTCTCCCTTTTTATTCTTCTTCTACTACATCAATTAACCAGCTATATAAAAAACTTCCAATACCAAATAATTTTTCCTATATACGGTATATATATATATATATATATTTTACCTAATCAAATGTTTTTAATTAAACCAGTGTATTTTTTGGAGAGTTAATTTTCTTCTTCTTCTGTCCTCGCCATTATTAATCCCGCGGTGCGTTAATTTTCTAAATTTTAAAATACATACCACCCAGCCCTGGTTCTGAACCCCAACTACGATTTATAAAAACTGCAATTGGATTAAAATTTCAAATTTTTATAAGCCTAACAACCTCTATGAGTTCACGAGTAAATAAGTATAATCGTTTGCACTTTACATCAATCATTTATGCATAATTTAGTCAACTAAAATATAAATTAATGGCTTTAGTATGTTGAGATACATTTTGGCAACTTTGATGAGTAAATCAAAAAATACAGATACTTACTTATCATTATTTGATCAACTAATAAATGATTGAAAAAATTTTAGTCTAACAAATAATCTTTAAGTTAAAAAAAAAAAAAAAAAAAAAAAAAAATACTCAATAAATAAAATTAGAGAATTGGCCTATTATTTTTATTTTTAATTCTATGACTAGTTTCAAGTTCTTGCCCTTTTTTTCTTTTATTATTATTAATTAATACATACAACGAGGTAATCCTGAATGCACATATGAGGCTGTGGAGGATTTCTAAAATTCCTGGCCCTGTCAAGAGTTGATTTCATTTTGCACGGAGACATCGGCTTGGGATCCGATGACGAGGATGAAGTCCCTACTATCAATCCCGGAGGAGAATTGATTAAAACCACTCTTTCTTTCATCTAAAAATAAAATAAATATAATAATAAACAGAGAAAATTTGAAATATATAAATTTTACTCACCTTCTTTTGGTATAATAATCAATCGATGTGTTAATTAACACAAGACAAATACTAATAAACATTAAATTATGCATTGAATCGTGCATTTAATAAAAAAAAAGAGAGAAAACGAGAGAGAGAGAAAGAGAGAGAGAGAGTTATGTTGTGGGAGGATCGATCATAAAATAAATAAATATTCAATGAAATTTCGACTTCTTCTTGTCAATCTAATCAATAGGGCTTATTATTTCTTTCTTTCCATTCTTTCTCCCTCTTTCTAAAGGAAAACTGAGAAAAAATAACGTAAAGAAAAAACTCTCACTCAATTCACTTTTCCTTTGCTTGTTTGACAAGAGAGAAGTGAGCTGGTCGGTCAGTCGCTTGCAGTCAAGTCGGCCGTGAGTGACGTCACATGCCCCGGGCCTGACGTCACAGTCCCTACAAAATAACCTTTTTTCTTTTTTTTTTTTAATAAAATAAAATTTTAAAATTTAAAATAATTCTAGAAAATTCCATTAAATTGTTTTGTTCAATAGATAAAAAGAAATATAGATCATAATTCATTGGACACTATTACGTCGCTCACTTCACTTCACTCTCGATTAGAAAATGATTTAAATTTTTTTTTTTATTTAGGTCTATTCGCCGAGAGTCAAAGTGCAAGAGCACAGAATAAACTTTCTTTTCATCTTTGAGACAAGTTATTGGGAGAGATAATAAAATAAACATACACGAAATGACGGCCTAATTTTAAAAGCGAACCCTTTCTCTCTTTTTAATTGGCTAAAAACAAAATTATCGATACTCTATTAAAAATATTTATTTTTTTAGTCTTTTGGACACCTTAGGCCATAAAGATTTACACTTTTCACTTATATTATTTATTTGTTTTTATCACGGTCCCCCCCCCCCATAGCTACGCCAGTGTCTTCCATTCCACTAAAAAATTTAATTTTCACTACAACCTCTTTTGTCGATTTTAATCAAAATTCATTTCTGTGCCCCAACTGAGGTGAGGTTTTCTATTTTTTCTTTTTCCTTAACTCTCATTGTGAATAAATTCTTCTTGTATTTTCTTGCCCTTGAATTTTATCAATATTTGAGAAAATATTAAATACAAAAATAAATGACTAATGAAATAATCAATAAAAGAACTAAGTAAATATAAAATCCATATCTATTTGTATATACTGGGCCGCAGACAGAGGGTGTGGGGGGGCTATATCCCAGGGGCCCGGGCCCTTTGCGCTCCAACCTTCGAATTCTAATAAAAAATAATTTGAATTAAAAAAAATAATTTTCTGAATTTTTTTTCCTGAGGGGCCCGGGCCCTTTAATAGGATTTAACAAACTAAAAAAACTTTTAGGGTGGGGGGCCCGTATTATTATGCGGCGCTGGGTATATAAGCAGTGCCGGATTACGGAGTAGGCGGTCGCCTAAAAATCTTTTGGGAAAAAAAGGTAAAATGGAATCCATGGATGAACGGAAAATTTACCGCAGGGCGCGAAAACAAAGAGGGGAAAAATGTTCCGCAGGGCGGAAAAAAATGACTATATACGCCCCTGGTAAAATTATTGCATGAAGCGCCTGTGGCGAGTGTCTAACTTGCGTCCCCCGTAACCCAGTGATTATTAACCATTTTTATGCCAAGCACCCCCCTTTCTTAAGTTATTGTGCTCCCTATTTAATGTATATAAAACACAGGGCAACAGTGTTTTTGTCGACTGAGTATTTGAAGCTATTCCTGGGTATTTGGGTAGCGCTGATTCCAAAAATGCCATCAGTTTTGCCCCCTAATTTTATATCACCTGGATTTTTAAACGCGACACCCCTTTTAAATATGCAGATAGCTATAATACATATAAATTTTAAGTTAGAGCCCAATCGAAGGCCATTTAGACGTGCCGCAAATGGCTAAAAGTTTAAAAAAAATTCTTGTGAAAAAAAGTTCATTTATTCGACCAGTGAGTGTACTTGTGTTTTTTCTTTGATGACGTTTTGTTCATAATTTCGTTAATAATTAACAGATTTTTACGAATTAATAATTTTTAGAAAGCCAAAGTACAATAGAATATCGTAAATATATGTTTTTTTCATTCAGGGATATTTAAAATTGTATTGGGGGCAGTGGCGTAACGTTTTTAGCTCCCCCCCCGCAACCTTTATTTCGGGCCCCATTATTAGACCATACAAAAATATTTTTAAAATACCCTATATCCCTGAACCCTGAGGGCCCGGGCCTGAGGAGTTACAGTTTTTTTTAGCCCGGCCCGGCCCGTGGGCCCCCCAAGGTCCGCCCCCCCCATCGCGGGGTTTGCGGGGGTGTACGTTATGCCACTGATTAGGGGTGACCAAAGCAAAAAAAAACAGAAAAAATTCGATTTTTTTTAACTTTTAGCCGTTTGCGGCATGTCTAAATGGCCTCCGATTGGGCTGCAACTTAAATTTTATATGTATTATAGCTATCTGCATATTTAAAAGAGGTGTCGCGTTAAAAACATGTAGGTAATATAAAATTAGAGCCACTTTAGAGCACATTTTCTATTAAAATCTTATTTTCTTTATAGCCCTAAAATCTGAAGTGATGGGCCAAAACTGATTGCGTTTTTGGAATCAGCGCTACACTGTAAAAAAAAATTTTAATTTTAGTATGTTTTAGTATAGTAAATTTACAAATTTTCCTTGTAAATGATAACTACCATACATTTGTATACTAAATTTACAAATATATGCATTCAAAAAATTTTTACAACCAAAAAACATTTTAAAATTACAATTCTCTTGGAAAATTAGAGTAAATATTGAAATTTTTCCATACGATTTCTAATTTTACAATACAACGGCATTGTAATTTTAGAAAAGGGTTTGTAATTTTACAAAAAGGTTTCTAATTTTACAATACAAGGGTATAGTAATTTTCCTTTTAAGGCTGCCAACATGGCCGACTTTGTTTCGACTGCTTTTTAGCTTTCTTAATAAAGACATTTTTGGCACTATAAGGATTTATTTAAGTTATAATAATACAAAAAATAATAATATTAAGATAACTTTAAGTTTATTTTTTATTTTATTATTTACTAAAAATAGTTTACAGAGAGGTCATACTTGAATGCCAAATAGCAGAGATAGATCATTAGTTAACAGGTGATTCGATGGTCAAATGAACTAGGCAGCAAGCTTCTACAAAAAAAGTCGGTGTTCAAATCCTGGAGGAATTTTTCATTAAATAAAAATATTTACTTCACTCCATCCAGGTAGAGACGTCCCCTAAAGGTCAATAACCTATGGGTACAGTCTTAAATTTTTTTTCTTTTTTCTAAATATTAGTAAAATTAGAAACATTTGGATTGTAAAATTGCTAAATATTTGTAAAATTACCAAATTTGGACTCGAAAATTGCTAAATATTGGTAAAATTACCTGACATTTGGACTCGAAAATTGCTAAATATTAGTAAAATTACCACGCATTTGTAAACGATTTTTGCAAAGAGTTTTGTAAAAATATAATTCAACTGTATAGTAAATTTAGTATCTATTGGTCTTGGAAATTTGCTTACAACAAAAAAATTGTAAAATCATCGAAATTTTTTTACAGTGTACCCAAATACCCAGGAATAGCTTCAAATACTCGGGCAACAAAAAAAAGATCCTTTTTGTTGCCCTGAATAATTGACGTGATAGACACAAAGTATAATAGTGGCTGTGCTATCAGCGCCCGGGGCATTCGCCTAGGGGCGGCAAGGAGAGTTGTGTTATTATTGTGTGCACTGTAAAAAAAATTTCGATGATTTTACAATTTTTTTGTTGTAAGCAAATTTCCAAGACCAATAGATACTAAATTTACTATACAGTTGAATGATATTTTTACAAAACTCTTTGCAAAAATCGTTTACAAATGTGTGGTAATTTTACTAATATTTAGCAATTTTCGAGTCCAAATGTCTGGTAATTTTACCAATATTTAGCAATTTCGAGTCCAAATTTGGTAATTTTACTAATATTTAGCAATTTTACAAACCAAATGTCTGGTAATTTTACAAATATTTAGCAATTTTACAATCCAAATGTTTGTAATTTTACTAATATTTAGAAAAAAGAAAAAAAAATTTACGACTGGACCCATCATAGGTTATTGACCTTTAGGGGACGTCTCTACCTGAATGGAGTGAAATAAATATTTTTATTTAATGAAAAATTCCTCCAGGATTTGAACACTGACCTTTTTTGTAGAAGCCTTGCTGCCTAGTCCATTTGACCATCGAATCACCTGATAACTAATGATCTATCTCTGCTATTTGGCATTCAAGTATGACCTCTCTCTAAACTATTTTTAGTAAATAATAAAATAAAAAATAAACTTAAAGTTATCTTAATATTATTATTTTTTGTATTATTATAACTTAAATAAATCCTTATAGTGCCAAAAATGTCTTTATTAAGAAAGCTAAAAAGCAGTCGAAACAAAGTCGGCCATGTTGGCCGTCGAAGACAGCCTTAAAAGGAAAATTACAATACCCTTGTATTGTAAAATTAGAAACCTTTTTGTAAAATTACAAACCGTGTTCTAAAATTACAAACCGTGTTCTAAAATTACAATGCCGTTGTATTGTAAAATTAGAAATCGTATGGTAAAATTACAATATTTACTCTAATTTTCCAAGAGAATTGTAATTTTAAAATGTTTTTTGGTTGTAAAAATTTTTTGAATGCATAGATTTGTAAATTTAGTATACAAATGTATGGTAGTTATCATTTACAAGGAAAATTTGTAAATTTACTATACTAAAACATACTAAAATTAAAATTTTTTTTACAGTGTGTGTAAAAATTTTAATAAAAAAAATTATTTGTTAAATATTTTTTAAAATAATGAAAATGTATTTAAATTTTAAATTTTTTGAATTCATTTGTGAAACAAATTCATTTGTGAAACAAATTCATTTGTTTATATTTACCCTTTTTTTAATGACACCTGTATGATTTTGTTTTGATTTTTTATCAAAATTAACGAAAATTTTCTATTTCTTCTTTGATTATTTCAAAAACTATTCAGTTTTCGAAAAAATGTCAAAGAATAAAAACTTTTTAATAGAGTATTTTATAACAAAAAAATTTCAAAATTTTAGAAAAAACTTTTTTAAGTAAAGTACTACTTCCATGTGACGTATTTACTCCAAAAGTTGATAGAAGTCTACAATTTTAGTGTAAGGAGCATATACCAAATTTCATCGATCTAGCTGCTTTGGTTTTTAAGCAATCGTGTTCACACACACACCCAGACGTAATTCCAAAAGAATATACGAGAAAGTCTCGGGGGAAGTCATTCCCCATATTTTTATTTTCAACTGGTTGCGTAGCTCCTCCCACATCCCTAGTCGTATACCTGGACTCGGTGCTACAAACTTCCTCTCTAATTTCCAAGTCAACTTCCCTTTTTAAGAAATTTGTTTACTATGTTACTCCCTGGTTCATGAACTATATGTGTACTTAATTCATTCAATACATTCATTGAAAATTGTGAAAATTGTTCTATAGAACATATAGGCCTACATATGTACATACCGGTACATACATTTTCCCTTTTCATTTTTATATATAGAGATTATTTTAACGGTTTATTATTCATGAACTTAAGATTTTTACTTTCTCGTACCCTATATATGAAATATATAGGAGAGAAAGTATTTGTGAATCATATCCTGGTTAATCTGCAGAATAAAGTGCCAAGCTCTCGCACTGGCTGACTAGTTCACTCTTTTGACATTAGCTTAACATTCATGATTCTTTCGTTCTTTTCATTTGCGCGCGCTATTTGTTTTGATTCTTTCGTTCTTTTCAATCAGGCACGCTATTTGTTTTGTCACTAAGGCCGGGAATTTCCTAGTTTTTTTTTTTTAATTTTTTTTAATCGAAGGAAACCGAACTGCAACCGAAGGAGCGAAACAATTAGGTCGTGATCCCTGAAGTTGTTTTGTCACTAGTGTCGACTTCGGTTCGGTTCGGCTCGTCTCAGTTCGGGCCCGAAAATTTTTTTTTAAGGGCTACCGATTCGCTTCTAACTGGATGGTTTTGAACCGAACTGAGCCGAGCCGAACCGAAACCGAACCGAACCGAAGCCGAGAATTCCCTAGTTGTTTTGAATTTTTTCTAAAAATAAAATAACCGAACTTAAAACCGAAGGTCGGGACCCCTGCAAGTTGTTTAAAAAAAAAAAAGATTCTTACCTGCCGAAATTAAAATGCCGAAAAAAATGGGAATTCCAGAGAGCAAAAATGGCAAAATGGCAAAAAACAATAGGCAGGGGAGACGTCTTCAATGAAGGGAAGTCCAGGAGATGAATGTAAAAATGTCGTCTTATAAAAATGAAATAGTGTGAACGAATCCCAAAAGAAGAACGAAAGAATCACGAATGAATCACCTCAGCGCCCTCTAGGTGGCCTGGCACTTTATTCTGCAGATTAGCCCATATCCTTTCCGGGACTCTCCCGGTACACAGACAAAAAATTTACGTCGATGTTTTAGAATTCAAAAAGTTAATAAATAAAAAATCGTAAACATGGGAAAATATTTATATTTTGTTACCATGGCAACCCTTTCTCCTAATTTTTATTTTTTTCTTATTTTAACGGTTAATTACTCATTAACTTATTGTTATTTGTGAAACAAAACCTGTCCGGGATTCTCACAAACATACACAAAAAATTTCATCAAAATCGGTTCAGTCGTTTAGGAGGAGTTCAGTCACATACACACGTACAGAAGAATTATATATATAAAGAAAAATATTAACAAAAATGTCTATATATATATAAAGAAAAATATTAACAAAAATGTCTATAAAGATAAGAGAAAATAAAATTAAATGCAAATTCAAGTCTTCTTTCTTGATCTATAAGGAGAATTAAACAACTTTTCCTATCGTGGTTTCCGTAGTGTAGTGGTTATCACGTGTGCTTCACACGCACAAGGTCCCCGGTTCGATCCCGGGCGGAAACATTTTTTTTTTTTTTTTTTTTAATATTTATTTTAAAATATCTCTAATGAAATTTCATCTCGACGAGTAAGATTATTGTATTTTATTATTACGCTTTTCAGACAACTTAATTCATTTTTAAATAAAAATATATAGGATATATCAGTGGCGTAGTGAGCTTAACTCGCGCCCGGGGCATAATACCTTTTTTAGCGCCCCCCCCCCACCTCCATTCGAAAACCATATAATATTATATGTAAAATATACAAAATTATTAAGGAGGCGGTATAACTCGCCGAAAGCAAAATCTCCCCCTAAAACAAACTCTCCAAAAATTTGGAAAGTTCCAAAATAAAAATTAAAAATCTGGTGTGACTGTCCCACCAGATTTTTTGTGTCGACATACGTATATATAGTTTCCGTCTATATATTAGAAGATGAAATGAAATTTATAAGCATGGCTCGGGCCCTCGGGCTTGGTCTAAAGGCTAGAGTGTTGGCCTTCTAAACCAAGGGTCAGGGGTTCGGATCCCAGGCAGTCCGATGATTTTATTTAAGCCATTTGGATTCCAAATTGCTTAATTAAGAATGCCTGAACCCCATGGGCGTCCGCAGGGGGGCAACCAGGCACTTGCCCCCCCCCCCTGGAAAATTAAAATGATACAAAAAAATGTATAAAACAAAAAAAAAAAAATACAAATGTAGTATAATATAATGGAGAATTTAAATAATAAGAACGAATGAATTATAACAAACAAATAGAATATTTATTAATGAAAATGATAACGAGTAGTTAGTTGAACATAAATAAAGCATAAGACATAAAACATAAACGACATAAAGCAACGAGCGGCATAAATCATAAGAGCATAAGTTGGTGGTTGCGCGTCGTAAGAGAGAGATCATAAGAGAGACAGTCATAAGTTAGCAACATGTCAATTTATGTGGTATGGAGGACAGCAGCCAGATAGGTAGCCTCTATTCAATAAAACAAACTCCTTTCAACAAAACGTTTCGGCCAAATTTATTGCGCCATCCTCAGTTGTTAAAGAGTCTTATGAGAAAATAGAGTTGTCATATGTGTATTTTGTCATAAGCAAACATTTAATAAATTGCCTATGTATCACAACAATGTAAATATAACAAAAGTCTGTATGATGTTACACTGAAGAGAAAATTCGAAATGTCAAAAGACATTTCGAATTTTCTCTTCAGTGTAACATCATACAGACTTTTGTTATATTTACATTGTTGTGATACATAGGCAATTTATTAAATGTTTGCTTATGACAAAATACACATATGACAACTCTATTTTCTCATAAGACTCTTTAACAACTGAGGATGGCGCAATAAATTTGGCCGAAACGTTTTGTTGAAAGGAGTTTGTTTTATTGAATAGAGGCTACCTATCTGGCTGCTATCCTCCATACCACATAAATTGACATAT
>JAKCPI010015880.1:0-33254 GCA_023213315.1 Euborellia annulipes | reverse complement strand
ATAAAATTCTATATTATTCTAAATAAAATATTTCAAAATATATCTTCGAGTATATAAACTGTACAAAATTAAACAATTAAATTGAATATATTTTGTCCTTTGATTACCTATTTGTAAGTAAATTTTAATAAAAAACAAGTTTGCCCCCCCCCTCAAGAAAAAGTTGAAATGACGCCAATGTTTCTTCTAAAACACCTTTATACCTTCATCAAGCAAATATTTCTGCTTGCATGATGCTCGTAATCTTTAATGTTGATTGGGGTTTTTGAAGTATAGCCTACGTCATGTAAAATACTATAAAGACAGAGCTTATTGATCGCTTTCAAATAATTAATTGAATGTTGATGTCTCGCTCAAGATAAATATTCTTCAAATTAATTGATATAATCATTTCGAAAATCTCTATCAACATTGAGGATGGCGTCGATTTTAGGTGATTTAGAAGATCAGCTGCTTACCAGAAAAAAAAGGAATAAGTATTTAAATATGGATAATATAAACATATAATTTAAGATTTTTCAAGTAGAAAATTTTTTAAACAGCTAGCCTAACCCAATATTCTTTTAGTATAATGGTTAATAATATCGAAATCTATTGTCGTGTTAAATATCAGCTTTTAGTGATTTTAGGACAAAGGTTGATTATTTCTCATTTAAAATGGCTGCCTCCGATTCTATAAAAATTCTTTTGAACTGGATCCAATTTGTGTCACTGGGCTCTTTAATATAAACAAAGTTCACCATCGAACTTAGTTTAAGTGATAATTTTAACATGGGTTGTTTAGGATAAACAAATAAGTTGCACAGTGAACTTTGTTTATACTAGAGAGCCTGAGTTCGAACAGTGTTGCCAACAGGACGAATAAAAATATACCTGACAAGGTTGAAATTTAAATTAAGCTTTTACAAAATATAAAAATTGTAATTTTTTGAAGTGAAACTTTTTTATGCAAATTTAATTCTTCCCCTTCAAAGCGATACGGTGTTCCCCCCTCCATTCGGCGGCCCCCTCCAACGCGGTGAGTTAGTAATGTGGTCAAATTTGAATTTTCAAGTACTAGAAAAAGGCGAGTTACGACGCGATTAGACACAACACACATGACCCTTCAAAAATTCATCAATCTGGTAAGACTGGCGCACAGCACACAACTTTCTCTTACCCTTAGGTAAGAGAAAGTTGTGCACCGTGCTGGCAGGGGCGGATTAAGGGGGGGCGATCGCCCCCCCCCCCCGAGAAGAAATTCACAATGTTATAAAAACTATTCTTAATTACAATTTAAATAAATAGGAAAGGGGTCTAAATGGCCATAGATGCCCACAAAGTCCTTAAATAAAAGAAAAAAAAAAAACCGCCCCCCCCCCCGACAAAATTGCATTAATCCGCCACTGCGTGCTGGTCACACCAGATTTTTTGTGTCAAGATATATTTAGTTACTCTTAGCACTTTAGTTCCAAACTTGACCACGCGATGATTCATAGATGGTGCTGAGCTACGAATGCTTCCACATCAGTAAAGTGTACTTCAAATGATTTCCACAAAAAATTTCACTGATATACTCTTTAAAGAGCATCTAAAAAATAGTTGATTTATGAATTTTAAACAAAATCGTTGCAGCGAATTTTGAGAAAATCGCAAAAAACTGAAAAAGTACATAAGTAAAGTACTAGTACTTTTACATGTATATCCATCAAAATCTCGACATCGAATTTTTGACATGATCGCCATACTTTCTCTCTCTATATATTTCTATATAGGGTAAGAGAAAGTAAAATTAAATTTTTTCAATTTTGTAAATGTAAATTTTATAGTGACGAAATTATACAAATTTAAGAAATTTAATTTGATATTCAAGTATTTATTTATTATTCCCCATTCGGGTAAAAATATCTCAAATACTATTACTTTCTCTTACCTCTATATATGTTAATATATATACTATAGAGAGAGAAAGTATTTTTTTTTTCCAATTGAATATTTGTCTGGCGATCAACGTCAGTATATACTTTGAAATGCGGTCTCGAAAGGCATTTCAACCCCCAAACGACAGCGACAGGTTATAATGGGCTTTGTGGTGGGAGGGTGGGGTGCTGGTGGGGATTGGGTCTGACACCGCCTGTCACCTTCCGCTCGAAACCTTTTCCCAAAGTCATTGAAAACATTAGAGATGTTATTTTTATCATCAAGTATAATAATAGTAAAAGCGTGCAGCATGATGATGTTTTGGATTACCTCCCCATGTGATAGGAAATTAATAATATGACATTAATTAAAATTCTATCATGATTGATGATCTTTTGTGTTGGTGATGGCCTTTGAAAGGGGACGACAAATATTTACTTAACTGGTTTGTTCTTTGTTTTTTTTTTTTTTTTTTTTTACATTTGATATTAGGAAATAATAAATCTATGTAGAGAGAAAGTATTGAATTCATATTAAAAATTTAATGGAAATACACGTTTTTAAGCAAAAATCGGCTTCAAGAACACAAATTTTATAATAATAAAATTCTTAAAAAATCAGGATTCGAAGGACGTTACAAAATAAAAATTTTTATTTAATTTTTTTATTCGCCACGTTTCGGTCACCAATCACGACATTCATCAAGACAAATATTAATGAAGGTCGTGATTGTTTACCGAAACGTCAAAAAAAATTATTTTCCCGGCTGCAACCTCCTTCGAATCCTGAGTGAATCTCGGCAACCATAAAAATATTTAAATTCCTTAAACAATTTTGGGAGCAATGGCGTAGCTAGGCGAGGGCCCTCGCCCACGGCTTCGCACTTAAAGGGGCCTCGTGAGGCCTCGCGATGTCATCAGACTTAAACTGAAAATACTGTTTTTCCTGAACCTGAAATAGATAATACAAAATATTCCCGAAATAAAAGGGTCTGGTTGATGCGACTTCGCCTACGTCTATATTAGTAAACAACTCGCTACTCCACTGTTTGGGAGCAATTGCAGTGGCGTCATTTCAACTTTTCCTTTAGGGGGGGGGGGGCAAACTATTTTCTTAAAATTTACCTACAAATAGGTATTTCAAATTTGGACAAAAGATATTTAATTTAATTAATTTTTTTACAGTTTATAGACTATAACACTGTTATAGATATATTTTGAAAAATTTAATTTAAGAATAATATAAAATTTAAAAAAGTAAAAATATCAGCGTCATTGGGGGGAGGGGTTGGCAAATGCCCCCAAATAAAGCCTCTGAGCAATTGTAAATAATTGTTCTTGGATAATTTGTATCGTAAATAAATCGTTTTGTCTATATGGCCTAAGATGCCGAAAATACTTTCTCTCTATATATATTTCATATATAGGGTAAGAGAAAGTAAAATTTCTTTGCATGGCGCGAGACCATGCCAACAAAAATGGCAAAGAATTTAATTAAAAAATTAAAAAATTTTATTCTTCCGCACATTCCGTCTTCCGCCTATCATTTGTCTTATTTTCTTTCCTGTGTCTTATCCCTTTTTTTTCATTCTCTCTTTATATGAGAGACTCAATTTAATTCTTGGATGCGGCGCGTCGCTGTCTGCAGCCCCCACTCCGTTTCATGGACCAACTGATACATTATGGAAGACACATAGTCGAAACGTCACCCCCACCCACCAGTCCAAGGGTGACTCTTGACGGCCGTCCTTTTATCTACTTCTAACAACCAACAACTAACCTTTAACCACCCCCTAAGAAAAATAAAGAGAGAGTAGTGGTTGAGAGAGAGAAAGGGAGGTGGTTAGACAAGACAGAACCAATATCCTCACTGGCCTTGGTGGGGTAGGGTAGGGTGAGTTAGCACGTGACACTTTTGCGCGAAAAGGGCGCTAATCCTCTCAAGAAGATGAGGCCAGCAACTTCATTCTTTTCTTAGGATTCCGGAGAAAAAAAAAACATTTTAAAGTGTTTTAAATGAAACAAACTTTTTGAAATTTCAGTTTGACCTTTTGAAACTAAGCATATATAAAGGATAAGAAATTAATATACGGGTAAATAAAACTTTTTTTCAAATTTAATAATTGTTGCCCGCCATAAACCAATCATAAGTATGTGGATGTGAAGTTTATGAGATAAGTGAATTAGAGACGTAATGACAAGAGCAGACAATATTTTTTACTTTCTCTTAGCTCTATATATGTTAATTAATATAGTTCTATAGAGAGAGAAATTATTGGATTCATGTCAAAAATTCGATGTCGAGATTTTGATGGATATACACGTTTTGAGGTCCCCTGAATCCAAAAAAGTGGTTTTCGCGACATGGTCTGTCTGTGTGTGTGTCTGTCTGTCTGTGTTCAATTTTAAGCATGAAGGAATTGAGCTATTACGCTGAAATTTTATATTTAAGTTAGACACTTCTCTGGAGCGTGAAAATAAGCTATTGATCAAAATCGGCCAAAAAGTACTAGTACTTTACTTTTTCAGTTTTTTTCGAATTTCTCAAATTTGCTCCGATTTTGTTTAAAATTCAAAAATAAATTATTTTTTAAATGCTCTTTAAAATTAGATTAGAATATTTAGTAGAATGTAATCACTTCTGATGATGACAAGGAATTGTCGAAATACGTATCAAGTGTTAATTTTTTAATTAATAAAACCTTTGAAACAAATAACCTAGTGTTTAATGTGTATATTTAATTTTAATTTACAAAATGTTACAACGAGAACTTTATTTTATTCATGCATTTTTATAGGCCTACTATAAAAGGGAGGGAGCTCAAAAATTGTTTATTTTAAAGTTCCTAGGCAGAAGATATCCGATTCTAACAAAATTTTATATCTGGGCTTAAAAAATATTTTGGGACCCTTTTCTATACAAATTACTATGGTTGAATGTATGACATGCGAATATACTTTTGACCTAGTTAAACTGTACGATGGCTGATAAAACTAGTGTAGTTCTTTGTTGTATTGGTAGTCCTTTTAATGGTAAAAGTTACTGGTGTAAACCTTATGGGTAGTGTCAGGGCCGGAACTAGAAAATTTTTTAGGGGGGCAAAATTTGTAAGAAATAAAATTTTGTTTCCTTTGTCTCTGCGCTTGCTAATCACTTATAAACTAATTAGTCTAAATATACGCCTCTATCTTTGCTAAAGATAACAAAATCCGAAATACAATTTTATGTTATAGTAATATTGCAATAAATCTCAAAATGAAGGAATTTTTTTTTTAATTTTGACAATAATAGAAATAATAAAAAAAAAAAATGAAATGTTAGTTTTTTTAGCGACTTTTTTTAAAGCCTTTTTCAGCATTTGAGGTAATTTAGATTCTGTCAATAATATTAACCAAATAAATAAATTTTACAAAATCATGAAGCAAGAATCAAACGCTTATACTTGTATTTATATCATCCATTTATAATAAACATATTCCTGACTTATCCCCCCTACTTTCTTTTTCTCATCAATCCACTTTCAAATAAAAAAATTCGAAATGTGAAGTTCGTTGTATTGCCAACGATGAAAATGATATTTTCGTGTTTTCATATCATCACTCAACCATCCTAAAATCCACCCTTTTCCTCTCTTTCCCTCTTTCTCTTTCTCTCTTTACCCCAAGCCAATCCTCCTCCTTTTGCCCTATGGAAGGATTAAATCCCGCAAACGGGATTACATCGTTGTGAAATCCAGGGGATTAGTTAGGAAATATATATATTTTTTTATATTACGAGGTGCAGACAATCAGAAAGAGAGGTAGATTAAAAAGGAAAATAGATATTATAAAATTAAATTTTGCAAATGATTTCAACTTCTATTTATGACTATTATTTATTATTAAACATATTCATAACATATATTTATAAGTAGCAATAGTAACAAACTAAACCATTAGAGCATTTAATAAATAATAAACAGCCATTTAGAAGGGAAACCGGTTGCAATGAGCTCAACCAAGGCAAACCATATTATGTGCAATGACACCATTGACAAAAGAAGAAAAAAGTCACCCCAGATTTTTCGTGTCTAAATAAAATGTGCTTCAAAAGATTTCAAGGGCAAAATGAGAATATACATTTTAAAGAGCATCTAAAATTTTCTCTCTTTCTCTTTAATCAAAATCGTTAGATAGAATTTTGGGAAAATCGAAAAAATCTGAAAAAGTACATCAGTAAAGTACTACTACTTTTTGACCGATTTTGTTCAAAAGCTTCGTGTCACGTCTCAGGGGGGTACCTAACTTAAATATAAAATTTCAAGCTCTTAGCTCTTTTTGTTCTTGAGATATTTTGTTCACAGACAGAAAGACACACACACACACACACACAGACAGACCATATTGCAAAAATCACGTTTTGGATTCAGGGGACCTCAAAACGAGAAGATCCATCAAAATCTCGACATCGAATTTTTGACATAATTCCAATACTTTCTCTCTATATATTAATCAAAGGCGGATACAAGAGGGGGGGGGGGATAAAGGGGGTAATTACCCCCCCCCCCAGAGATTTGAAAAAACACTTTTTTTCGAAAATTTTTAATGTAAAATTTTAAAAATTAATAATTAAAAATTTGATTTGTATTTATATTCTGGCAAACAAGTACAGAATGAGCTTTTAAATTATCGAAATTAAGAAAATATTGTATGCTCTGCGACCAGTCAATCCGGATTACCCCCCCCCCCCCGAAAAACACCTCTGGATCCGTCACTGATATTAACATATATAGGTAAGAAAAAGTCATAGAGAGTGCTGAAATTTTTCTCCCTTTTGAATTGTATAGACTACGAGATGAATTGAGGATAAAAAATAATTTTGCAGAATTGCATCAGCATAACTAATCTCTATAACTAATATAATAAATAATTTTTTAATAAATACTAAACAAGTAGACACAGGTGGAAGCAATAGAAAGGATAGAGTATAATTTAATACACTTAAGCAAAGTTCACTTCAATGGTTTTATGCAAAAAGGTTATTTTTTTTTTTTGGAATTTTAATTAATTCATTTTTCCATTCAATTTTGGTTCATTTGGGTATTGATACACATCGGCCCTTTCGTTAAGCGGTAGAGGAGAGAGAGAAATTTGGACTACTACAACTATACTCGACTCTGGCTGTTAATGCCTAGTCAAACAAGACCCAATGTGGGAGTGGGGGGGGGGGGGGGGGGTTAGAGTGTGACCGCCTAACGAACCTCGTCCGGTTTTGGCCCTCGTTCAAAGTCAACATCCTCTCCCCCTCCCCCCAAAACCGGTGACAAACTACCCCTAGTTATCAACTAGGCTTTTGGTCTAACGACATTTTACATTAAAAAAATGAAATGTTCGATAAAAAGTCGTTTGCTGACTTTTAATTAATCTATAGAAAAAAAAAAAAAATTAAAGACAAACAAGAACAAGATTTTTGTCATTTTTGCCTTTAAGAAAATTAATTAAAACCTTTTATGAATAAATTAGATTATATTTAAAAATTTATAAGCAAATATTATATAAAATTATCAAAATCATAAGAGTATTTTAATTGTTTCCTCGATCATACCTTTATACACAACATAATACATGAAAAAAATTTCAAAAATATATTTTGTAGAAAAAAAAATTAATATTTTAAAATGCAAATGCATCTTAAAATTGGATATGATAAGAACATTTTAAATTGTTTTACTTTAGTTCTCTAAAGATGATGAAAACGGTATTTTAACTTAGAACAATTTTTTTTTAATATCGTCGAAACACGAAACAGGAAACTAGAAAAAAAAACAATATTTATGTTCTATAATAAATTAAAAATTTTAAATAATTTTTCACTTCTATGGGGTTAAAAATAGCGTGATCAAATAAGGCTTAAATGGAAGAGTGAGGGATTGAGGATAGAGGTTAAAGCATCAATTTATCACAAGTTAGTAAACGAAATATTAATCAAAATAGACCTATTATAATAAAAATAACAATTAAGCTTAAGAAAAAAAGTAAATATTATAAAGAAAGATTAGAGAGTGAATTTACCTTTTGTCAGCTTTACTATAAATTAGTTGAAATCACGCTATTTGCAGAATTCTCTCTTTCTCTTTTGGCGAAATCTTTTCTGAAATTAGACAAAGATATTTTAAATATTAAAAAAAAGGAGCATTGGTTCTTTTATCTATTCCAATAATTAATTAAAGGCTTAAGTTGTAGAGGGTAAATTAAGTTTTTTATTTCTGTCGGCCATTAATTCCAGAGTTAGGCAAGATACTCAAAAAAGTATCTAAATACAAGATACAAGATACTTTTTTAGAATTTTTCGACAAATATTTGTTTTTCGATTTTGACATACAAAATTTCAAAATCTTTTCAAAAATATTTCTTATTATTATACTAATATATAAAGCGCTAGCCACTGACTTCCGTTTTATGTGCCTGTTTACTACTCTCTCTCGATTGGCCAGATAAAGTGAAGTCAGTGAAGGAAATTTAAAACTTTAAGACAGAGAGGGAAATTTAAAATTTTCAAACAGTGAGCAAAGAATAAATTTGATGCATTTGCCAGCCGAAGGCGAGAAAGGGAATCCAGGGGGCGCTGATCTTTAAATTGTATATTCTCTTTTTTTTGGAACGAAGTTCTTTTACTCGACTAACAGTAGGGTTAATGGGCAGAAATCGTCACATAACGTAACAAAAAAGCATTACAGCGCTCGAGTGCCGCCGGAGGAAGGCGAGGCTAGCCGAAGCCTTGGCGACCCCCACCATAGAGAGGAGAATCATCTAGAGCCGGTGGGGCCCCACCGGCTCTAGATGATTTTCCTCTCTATATGTGTGTGTATTTGTGCGAGTATCGAGATTCGAGCCGCTCACATGCTTGTTTTATTCTTTTCTTTTTTTAAATAATATTCATATTAAATTATTGCAATATATTCTGAGTTAAAGAAAAGGCGTGAGGAACTTCATTCTTGGGGGGGGGGGGGGAAGCACTACCCCATACGCTTGCTTTTTGTTTTTTCATTTTTTCAGATTAAAAAATAATTATTTTTAATGAGTTCTAAAAAAATTATAATGAAAAATTCCTTAAAATCTAAGTAATTTGAGATAAAAATTTAGAGACCACTCTTCAACTTTGGTCTTCAAATGGTATTTATTTATCCCCCCCCCTTTATTATGAAAAATATGAAAGCATTTCTGAAAAGAATATAAAAGTTTAAAATAATTAAAAGTTTATTATTCTAAAAAATATTTTAATTCCAAACTTTTATCCTGAGTTGGCATTATTATTATTAAAAAAAAAGGATTTTTTTTTTAAATTTTGTTTTGAAAATAAACAATATTCATTTTGTAACTCTTTCTGCTTTGATACTTTCCAATGTCAACATGATAATTAAATTAAAAAAAAAATTTTTTTTTTTTTTTATTTATTTTAATTTTTTTTTTATTTTTAAGTAATAAAAATAATTTTTTTTGAATTTTTATAAAAAAATTATTAATAAAGAATTTAAAAAAATTTTTGTTTAACTCAATTTTGAATTTTTTGGTTTTTACACACCATTGCATAAGGGTCCAATTATAAATTAATAATAACACAAATAGCTAAAATGAAGACCATTAGCGAATTTTATAAAATACATTTTCAATCACGGTGGCTTGTTTATATTTGATTAATTATTCACTTTAGATTAAAACTTTTCTATTAAAAGTTGAAAGTGAACTAGAAATGTTAAATAACTTTTGTCTAGTTTTTTTTTTATCATAGAAATTACAAAAAAAAAGTTGGAAAAAATAAAATAACCTGATTTCTAACTGTTAGTATAACAACAAAAAATACGAAAATTATGTTTGAAAAATCAATAGAGCAAATGATTAATTCACTAATAAGCAGACATAAAAATATGATAGTCAAAATTTCTGACGAAAGTGAGCTATAAACATACACATAATCATATATGTAACTTGCAATGACTGTGACTATGCTGTTAAGATCGTTCAAGGTAAGATCTTTACAGTTCAATAAAAAATACATAAATGAATATTTTAGGAATATAGTTTCCTTTGATTGATATTGAAGTTTAATAAAAAAATTTTTATAGTGATGGGGTCAGAGAAATAACAAGACGTTTGCAGCCAAGTTTTCTTTAATTTAGATTTTCGCTCTCAAGGCGGACGTTTTGACATCACTAGGCCAACTTCTAAGCCGACTGGCAATAATCAAATGTGTGGACATTAAAAAAAAAAAGATTGAGGGATACATACGCCCGCAGCAGGTCTGCATAGTGCCACACCAGGACACACACAGTAGATCGAAAGTGACCAGAAGAAAAATGTGTGTCCTTGCTGCGGGCGTGTGTATCCCTCGATCATTTTTAATCATTTTTACTCGGGGGAACTCACAAGACCAAGCATTGTACCTGAAGAAGACCACCGAATGAGTGGCCGAAACGTTGTAATTTTAACAAATAAACCACAATTAAACCGAAAATCAAAACTATTATTAATGATAACAACTGTGAAAGCCTAAACTCCAAAAGTAGGTTTCTAAAAACTTTTAAGAATAAACGTTAATTTATTTACTTAATTCAGAAGATTGATTTGTGTGCCACGCTTCAATTGAACTAGTACCAGGTATATTGAAAAGAGAAAACATCTTTGTTCTGGCCCTTTTAGTTCTATAATTGAAAAAATAACCATAATTTTCTACGTGAGATTTTAAATTTATTGAGAAAATAAATGACCCCTTCCTTTTTTTTCATAACACTTTTGAGTTTGTTGGTTGGCTCAATTAGTCACAATTAACAATTTACACGGACGATAATTCTCCGTTGTCACGTGGTGTTATAGTGGGTTTTTGCCAAGTTCCCCCCTTACCGCCGTTTCTCGCCACTACCACCACCACACTAACCATTTCCTAGCCATGCACACACGTTTTCACGCTTCTCTCTAACGCACCGATTAAATTAAAGACCGCCTATCAACAGCCGGGGTGCCGAGGCTATCAGACCAACACGGCTCGAGCTAAACTGCCGCATTCATCACGAGTGGTGACAGCCCTTAGTTCGTGTATTGTTCCATCTATGTACCTGTCAAATGGAACACTGACAGACATTTGTTCTTGTAACATTCGTTGCACTAAAAGAAAAAGTATCAAATATCAACACCTACATAAACACGCACCCCCACCAAGGATCTGTATAAATAATTTCACCTTTAAGAGTGTAGATTAATCTTAAATACATGTTTATTAAATCATATTTAATCATACTTTTATTACAATATTAAGTCCCACCCATGCGTTTTCTACTTGTGATTATTTAATTGTTTAAAAAAAAAATATCATATATTTCTTAATGGAAACTTTCATGGTTCAAAGTTAGAAAATTTCAAATAAAGATTTTCATTTTCTTTTATAAAAACAATGAAATAATCACAAGTAGAAAACGCATGAGGGGGCTTAATATTGTCCCTCACTGTACAAAATGTATATAGGCCGCCTCTTCTATTGACGCTCCTGGCCCCCGACTGTCTCGGTGCGCTCCTGATCTTTTTTAATTAATCTAGTAATTTTTTATCAAAATATCTTAATGATTTTTACACCATATAAAAAGAAAGTTTTGAAGAAGTGGAACACGATTTTACTTATGGAAAAGTTTTTACGAAATTTTAAATAATGAAAAATCAAGATTTAATTAAATTATAAAAATAACACACAGACAGGGCATTTTGCGGGAACCAATTTTTTGGATTCCGAGGTTTTGAGACTCTCAATGCGTGTGGTTCCCATCAAAATCTTGACATCAAATTTTTGATATACTTTCACTTTCTCTCAATTTATATAGGCCTATAGGCAAGAGAAAGTGCGCTCCTGATCTTATTTAATTAATCAAATTTGCCATAAAATTAACGAAAAAATTACAGGAAATTGGTAGAGATGAAGATAATTTTTTATCAAATTTTGTAAGATTTGAAGAATTTATGCCTTATTTATATAATAAATCTTAAATATTTTCTAAATTTAAATATTCTTACTTCTATAAAAAAAAAAAATTGGATGGAAGGGAAATCTATGAAAAATTTTAAATATGAGGGTACATTTATGGATTTAGAATTGACAATCCATTTAAACCAAGTGTTCAAAGTTTCGGAAGAGAAAAATGCTAATTCTATCGATTTCATTAGTAATTAATATCGCACCAAAAATATTAAAAAAAAACTTCATATTGAACAAATTATCTTTCTCCATTTAATGATCTGAAAAATAAGAAAAAAATCTGATTTGCTTTTTTTTTTTTTAATTATAATAAAAAATCCAATTTTAGATCTAATGGAAAATTGTAAAATTCACCCTCCCTCTTTTCTGCCTATAAGTTACCGCAGTAATCTGGTTGTTGTGAAACGAAATACTAATTGCAGCTCCACATATCCAAAACAACCCCTCTCCCTCCACCTACGACTATATCTAGACCTATAGAGATATATATAAAACGTAGAAGAGATATAGAGAGTGGGAAATATTCAAATCACGGGCAACAAATTAAAAATGGCGATCGTTTGAATGCCAGGCAGCAACCAATCAAATCAAGCCTGAGGATTGATTGCCTTCGACGATCGATTCTATCTAATACTAAAAAAGAACTTAATTAATATAATCGCCATTACGAACAAATTAAAATTAATAAATTAAACGATTTATATAAAAAAAAAAAACAACGATATAATTTAAGAAAGTTATAAGTAAATTTTATAGCCATCATATGTACAGTCGGCTCCCCAAGTGCCTCCTGATCAATTCGAGAATGGAGCTTAGTCAACCAAACCATTATTTTTAAAATAAATAAATCATTTTTCTTAATGTAACTGAAGGAAAAAAGCTATTTTTAAGACAACATTTCTGATAGCTAAGCATTTCGAGAACATCAGGCACTTGTGGCTCCGACTGTACCTGCACAAAACTTACTTTTTTTGGAGAGGGGAGGGGATGAGTGGTCATTTTAGAAGAAATTTTTCATATAAAATATACTTTAAACAGAGTATGCTATTAATTTATTAATGTAAATTTTGCCAACCGCCCTTAGGGTGCGGATCCAAATTTTTCTGAGAACATACGAATGATGTAAATTAAAAATATCAATTATTTCAAAATGAAAAAAACATCCGAATAAAATCGCAAATTGTTATTTGTGAAACTTTACTGAATATAAATAGGCTATATTTTCCAAATATAGTGTAGGGCTAAAGTAATATGTTCTAAATAATACCAATCAATTAATTAAAGTTTGTTTACATTTTTCCCATTCTAAGGGAGTGACGTCATGGAGATCCTCCTTTTGTAAAATATCTTTCGGGACAAACCATTTATAAATATTTATATACAGCATATTAGTAATAAAGCAATGTAAATGCCAACGTCTAAATTAATTTAGTCAGAAACTATAAAATTTGCAAACAAAACAAAATGAATGTGAACTAGGTTATGTCAACAAAGCTGCCAAATAGAAAAATACAAGCAAGGAGGAGCTTCATGACGTGGACCAATCAAAAACTGTTTACTGGTTTCTGGCCAACCTGTGTATTTTAAAGACCTTGAATTAAACAACGACCTTTGACATTTTTAAAATAACCTCCATTTTCTTAAAAGATAAAAATTAATTATAAAAAATTTAACAAAATATTGAGATAAAATTTCATCATAGGCCTATTGTTTGAATAAATACGTATTTTATAATTAATTTATTTGCCTTAAGCCAAGCTCAACGCAATGTTGCAAAAAAAATGTGAAATTTTGTAATTTTGTAATAAACAATCTTAATGGAAATACGTATGTTTTTATAAAATAAGTATAGACAATTAAAAAATAAATGTTTCAATGAATTTAATATTCAATTTGAGAAAAGAGTACTTTTTTAATAAGAGAGAGAGATTTTATTTTCAATTAAAAAAAAAAATCCGGTTCTGGCGATTTGTACTTATTATATGTTTCTGTTAATTTTAAAGTCTTTTTTTTAATTTGAAAATATATAACAAATCAAGGGGATGATAATCCCATTTGTAATTTTTATAGAGACTTTTTAAATTAAAATAATCAATGGTAATAAATTTTTACCTACTGTTTATACAGATATACTAATAATAATAGCAATACAAGAGAAGGTCATAGACAATCGCTGGGAACACAATCAGATGTAATATTACATTAAAACATACCTCTTTCTCATATGAAAAGGTTATTATTGAACATTTTGGGGTTGATAATGTTACATACAAAGGCTTAAATGTATTGATTTCTCTATTATTGAATTCGAATCGAATAAATTTTGATGATGGATAATAAGTAATATTTTTTTTTATTATCAATATCCATTTTAATTAAATATCCTATGGATGGTAAAAATTTAGATAATAATAAATAAATAAATAAAAATAATGTAAAAAATAATTATTGAATAAAATAAAATGGGATTTTTTTTTTCAATCTTTTATCTTACAATTATTTTGCATATATCTATGAATATTTAATAGAGGCCTGCTGTATTTCATACAACATAATGCATATTTTTATATAAGAGTGAATCGAATGCAAAATTTTTACTCATATTTTTAGTTTTACTTTCAAATTTGATGTTTATTTAGAAAAAAATCGTTTATATGAATATAGAAAGCTGTGTAGCTGTGTATCGGATATTAAGGCTGTTCGATTAAGCGTCCTAGAGCGTTCGGCGCATGCGCATTAAGGAAAAGCATAGGCCTATTGCTTTTCGTAATGATAATAAAATACAGGAAAGGATTTTTTCTTAAATTTTACCAGTTTTCTTTTATTTCTGTAAGGCAGAAAAGAGACATTTTTACAATAGTATGGCCAAAATTTACTAGTTATGAGCGATCGAAATAAAAGTAATAAAGTAGTAGTTTAGGAAATTAGTGAAGTATACAATTTTTTTTAAACAAAAAAAAAAAAAAAAACTATTTATCGCTTAGTTATTTTTCTTATAATTTAAGTAAGTTTTTGTTATTATTACAATCAAAGCAAAACAAAAAGTAATTAGCCAAGATAATTGTAGGCTCAAACAATTATTACAGTCGCCTTTATTTTATTTTTGCTTTTCTTCTTTTGAATAAAACAGGAAGAAAATGTATATCAAGCAGAGGAGTTTTAAAACAACAACAAAATTGTGTAGCCACATCTATTTTAATTAAGGGTGATCGTGCACCGACTGAGCAAAAACGCTCTTCAACAAAACGTTTTTGACGAATCGTGCCTAAAACTGTTTTTTCAATTATTTTCTATGGGTGAACGCACAACTAGGAGGCAAAACAATTGGTCATGATTCGACATCATTGAACAAAATGTTTTGTCATCTAGCGTTTTTGCCTAATCGGTGTGCGTTGGCATCGAGCAAAATGTTTTGCTCTTGGACAAAACGTTTTGTCCAAAAGTGTTTTGCTTAATCGGTGTGCATCCAGCCTAACAGACATGTCTTTCGTTTCTTTTTTAAAACTTGCGTTAATTAAGAAAAAAAAATAGAATAAACAATTAAATAGTCCGTTGTAACAGGGTAATGTATGGCTGTAGAGTTGATGTAGAAGAAAATGCAGCCAATGTAGTTTCTTTAATGAGATCAGCCCAAGTCTAACGTTTCGATCCTAGGATTGGACCATCATCAGAGCTGGGGCTGTTTCAAAAAGGCATATATATTTTCGCCGAAATGTAAAGGCTTCACGTGCAAGAATGAGTCTTATGCATTTTTAATAACAAAATGCTATTATTGTTTAAAATTGAGATACCCTCGAAAGCCGACTCGAATCTCTCACATAACACGAGGAGGGCATCTCAATTTTAAACAATAATAGTATTTTGTTATTAAAAGTGTATAAGACTCATTCTTGCACATGCAGCCCTCACGGCTCGGGGAAAGTATATTTGTCTTTTTGACACAGCCCTAGCTCTGATGATGGTCCAAACCTAGGATCGAAACGTTAGCCGTGGACTGATCTCAATAACGAAACTACATTGATTGCATTTTTTTCTTTCAACAATTAAATATTCTTTTGAAAACTTTGATTCTAAAATTTTATTATAAGTTAAACACAAATTTTTTTCTATAAAATAAAATTATTTAACACAATCATATAAACAACCAAACTTGCACAAATACACAGACATTCTGATTTTATATTTGCCTGAAAAATACAAATACCTGGGGTTTCAGAAATTAGTTCATTAAAGGTTCCTCGAAGATAGGCAACCAAATAACCAGTAAATGGATTTTTTAAACTTGTGCATTTGTTAATTTAACAAAGGCAATCGTAACATTTTTTTAAGAGTTAGTCATCTGAGTTGCCTTCTTGCGAACGAACAAAACGGAACAAACTTAATGTACCCCAAGGTGAAATTGTTTTATTAATTGAGATTCCTTTTTTTTTTTATCAAATTTTATATTTTGTTTTTTACTTTTTGGGGACTTGCCGGCTTCTATGTAATGTATATTATATGTTAAAAAATTCTATATAGGTATTTATAATTTCTGAATTATTAAATTTTAATAAATTATAAAATTCCATCTATAGTTTACATTTAGAAAAAAAAAGCTTTTGTCGCCGTTTCAGTTTTCATTAGCGTTTCAGATAAATAAATTATACTAGTTGTTTCTTGATGACTCGATATTATGATATGAGGATGTGACATAAGGCCAGCCAAGACGAAAAATTAAAAATAAAAATCCATTTTTTGTCGACGTTTCGAGTGCCGATTGCACTCTTCATCAGGACCTAAGATCAGTCAAACAATTTTATTGTAATAGATCATAATTTATTCAAGAGTTAACAAAACAAAAAATAGTAAGATACTTACAAAAATGTCAAGTTGTCAGGTTAGTTGACATGGCAGTGTAGCAACGTTTTTACCAATTTTGTATGTATCTTACTATTTTTTGATTTTGTTAACTCTTGTGTAAATTATGATCTATTACAATAAAATTGTTTGACTGATCTTAGGTCCTGATGAAGAGTGCGATCGGCACTGGAAACGTCGACAAAAAATAGATTTTTATTTTATTTTTCGTCTTGGCTGCCCTTATGCCACATCCTCATAAATAAATTATATAATTTCAATTTGGTCAGTCAGTGGCGGAACTAAGAAATAAAGATAAAAGAATAAAGAAAAAGTTTTAATTTTTTAACATTGGTATAATCCGAAATCCCGGAGCGACGATCTAGGGGAAACAAAATTCGACTACTGATCAAATATCACCTATTCCAAAAAGTAATGGTTTCTAGAGATGCACTAAAAAAATGGAATCTCTAAGAATGTCCCAATTTTAGAAAAAAAAAACAAACGATTCGTAATAATTTGATACGCGATGACAAATTGACTAGGCGTCAAAACGTACGCGCCAGAGCAGATAGGAAGGAGGTTATAATATAAATGAAAAAGGTGTGTAGGCCCCTTTGACACTGTGCTTGTCTTGGCAGCGTCGGCGCCACCCTCGACTACCCCCGGGCCGACGTCCTCGGAGGCGACGCCCCGCAGGAGCCCAGGTAGGCCACCCAGCTGCTGTGCCCCTCCTTTCGTCTCTGCATGCTCTCGCTTCAATTACTTTACCCTTCATTAACTTATTAGAAACCTAAGTAGAATCCCTCGCGAATTTGCATGCCTGCTAGGAATTACATATTCCATTTATGGGAGGGAACTTAAATTGATATCAACCAAAATTGCTCTACTCTATATTTTTTTTTTCATCCAGTTTCAAAAATACATACAGGGAGAAAAAACATTAAATAATTCACCACCATCTGTTTTTCTATCCTTAAGCGCTTTTGTGTTTTTAGATATGAGAATAATTACTGACAAGATAATTTAATAATTATCTGAAATAATTTTCAGTTATTAATGTAGTAGAATAGTTGTCAGTTTGTTGATTTAATTTAAAATGAAATAATTAAAAAACGAAATTTTATTTTAGAATATATTATAGCACAAAATTTTGACTTTGTCGGATTTTTACTTTATTTTTAACCTTGAAGATTTATTTTTTCTTCCGATCTTTTTTTAAGTTTTTTTTTTTTTTTTTTTTTTTAACACATTAGGTCTGTTCGATTAAGCGACTGAGGGCGTCCGGCGCATGCGCATTAATGAAAAGTGTATTGCTTTTCGTTACTGCGCATGCGCCGGACGCTTAAATGAACAGACCTATTGTTAGGCTAGGAACACACAGTCGATTTTCATTCGACGCAACAATTTAGTTGGGTTGGTTTGAAATAGTGATGCATTATCAATTTATAACCAATTTATAATAACTGAACGTGCTCGATTTTTTTATCACAAGTGCTCATCGATCGCTTTTGATTAAAGAATCGAGTTGATCTGCAGATTCACCTATATTTTTTCAACTTAATATATTTTTTTTTTCAACTTAATATATTTATTTATGTTCATCAAATAAACTATCACTCGACTGAAAATCGACTGTGAGTGCCCAGCCTTAGAGAAAATTTCATTCTACAATAGTTCTATTTACAAAGAGATTTTATGCGAAAAATTTCTCCCCTCCCTTTTAAAAATTATTATGCCTAGACGAAATGTGGCGATTAGTTAATGAAAACATTATTTGAAATTGTCAAAATAAATTCAAAAATTGGTCTTTATTTATATAACTTTTAATATTCTTCTCCAAAACCTGAATGAGATATGAATTTATCAGCTTTTGTAGATCTCTTATGGGAATTTCATCTCTTTTAGGATGTTGCCATGTTAACATATTATAAAAGAGTTAATATACTGTCTGAATCTCAATCAAAAATTGAAATATTTCTAAAGCTAAAATAAAATATGCTCAAGTGCTGTTCAAAAATTTGTTGTTTTTTTTCTCTATTTTGATATTTATAGTAATAAAAAAGTAATATTAGTCTAAATAATATTTTGCACTAAATGATATGTTTCAAGTTTTTATTGGTGAAATAATACATTTTAAAGGTATTTTGACATTACGTTTAAAATGTATTATTTCACTAATAAAAACTTGAAACATATCACTTAGTGTATCATTTAAAACATTTTTCATCCAGAGCCTACTGTCGAGAGTTTTGCCTACTTTGTAAATAGACAAATTTTTATTTTTGGGAAGAAAATGCTTTATTTAATCAAATGTATTTTGTATATTTTTTTTCTATAATTGCTTGTTTTTATATGTACCAGTAAATACGTTATAATAGCTTATTAATGTGGATTGTAAAATAGAAAAATAATGGAAGATTAAATTTTTTAGAACAATTAGCAAATTTTTTTTGATATACTACTTTTAAAAGATATTATTTTAGAAAGTATTTGTAATATTTTCTTCTTTATTTGTTTAATAAAACTCAAATAAAAATTGGATTTTAATAAGTTTCATTTAATTAGAATGAATGATGGAAAAGGATTTTTTTATACGAAATGTTATGTTAAGCTCTTTGATGTCTTTTGCTTGTTAAAACAGGAGAAAATCAATTATATAATTATTTCAAATACATTTTTCCCCGCCCCACAGTTTTTAAGCTTTATTTTACTCAAAATCGTAAAATAAATTTTTAGGGAATTATTAAAAGAAACTGGTGCACAAAATATTCGTAAAGTTTTCAAATATTATTGTAAAAGTATTAAATAACCCGGGTCCTTTTAAAGACAAATATTTGGAGGTCAATGCTGGCTCGCGGCCTGGGGCCGACCCCCCCCCCCCTCAGGTACGCCTCTGTAAATAGCTAAGAGAGGAGGAAAGTAAGGGAAGGGATATATACTGCTTCAGTCATTTATTTTAAGCTCCCCCTCCCCTGATCTGAGCCAATTAGAGCGATAGTGCTTTTATAAGCATTATTCATATTATATTTTATTTAAAACAAATTATAATACTTAAAGTAATAAAAATTTCAGAAGATTAAATTGAAAATTTTATTAAATCTAAAAGATCAATTAAAAGCCGTAGCCAGAATATGGAAGTGCATCTCCCCCTGATCGAGGGAACCACATGCACGCAGCAGGTCTGCATAGTGAACCTTTAGGGACACACAGAGATACACCCGCCCGCACCAGGGACACCCACAGTAGATCGAAAGTGACCAGAAGAAAAATGGTGCGGGCGTGTGGATGTCCCTGTGTGTCTCTGTTGAGGGCGTATATATCCCTGTGTGTCCCTAAGGTTCCATTATGCAGATCTGCTGGGCAGATGTGGATCCCTCGATCATTTTTCATCATTTTGACTCAGGATTCTTTAAAATTTATTCATTGATGGTCCTCCTCCCCCTGGGGAAATAATCACCCAGAAATTTTTAAGCAAAGGCACTGGGTCAAATTGGTGCGATAAGCTCAATTTATTTATTGTAGGGTACTTTATAAAAGAAATATTTTTCGATTAATTTTTCTCTAATTCATATAAAACTTGATAACAATTGTTGTTATTATATTTATGATTTAATGGCAGACAATCCAAGGGAATTCTTTTTTGTATTGTGTTCTGAATCATTTCCCCTCCTCCTTTCTCCCAGATATCTCACATTCATTGGGCATTGGCGAACTAAATCTTTTAGGGAAGCTTATCCCATGGGAGGAATTGGGATGGAATGAGGGTGGAATTGTTATCTAAACTTTTTGATTTGATTCTAGTCATTTCGGAAGCTCAATTTATCACAAATCTTATGTTTTGGAACTTCTAATGTCACAAGAAAATTCTTTCGAGGCGGATTAAAAAATATATATACTGTCTTTTATGTTTCCATTCAATT
Organism: Euborellia annulipes; assembly: GCA_023213315.1. Classification (NCBI taxonomy): domain Eukaryota; kingdom Metazoa; phylum Arthropoda; class Insecta; order Dermaptera; family Anisolabididae; genus Euborellia; species Euborellia annulipes. The sequence goes on along the minus strand of JAKCPI010015880.1, from coordinate 12,600 downwards.
AATATAATGCTTGTCAATAAATGCATTTGCATTGAAAGAAAATTCAAATTAAATAGAAGAAAAAAAAATAGAAAATTGATTTATATATATATATATGTCTTTTATGTACTTTAAATAATATTGAACTTAAAATAATGAAATTTTTTTTTATATATCCCTCACGAGTCATTTGCATACAATTACATCTCAAAATATTAGTAAAAAATTTTGTTGACTGCTCTTGATTTATTATTATAACCAATAGAAATGAATGATTCAAATTCATTATTATTTTGGTAGGAAGAAAATTTTTTGTAGTTCTCCGGGAATACAAATTTGAATTTTCTAGAAAGGAACCAAACCATGGTATACATTACAAATCAAAAGTTTATGCCATCTAATTAACTATAAAGCGCCATTGTATGTATGTCTGGACGTTCAGTTGAGGCAGAGTAAAAAAAAAATCTTCAAGACTTAATAACCAAATCTATTTTATTATTTGCCATAGAAGGCTGACGTTTCGATCACCTTATCTAGACCATCTTCAGAGTAGATTGGCTAAACAAGGAGCCGAACGTCAGCTTTGTAGAGCTAATAATACAATATAAAAGTTTTTTCAAGAGCATTTTGACACTCTTACAAAAATAAGAAAAAAGCAGTTGACATTGTAGAGCTACAACAAATATTTCTCTTATGAGTTTTATTGTGTAGTAAAAACAAATAATAGTTTCTATCCCCTCAAGTCCTAAGTACAGTATGCAATACCTTACATATTTCGGTTTCAATGTTTAGTTTTTTTAAATTAAAATTTTCAAAGAAAGTAAATTTTTTTGGCACAAGCAAATAATAAAATTTTTATTAAATAGTATATAAACTACTAATATTAGGCTATACGGTATTCATTTCTCACCCTTATGTGATTTATTTAAGGACAACAATTTTCAAAAGGAATTCCTTTTTGTTACAGATCAAATTTGGGAAGGTGGAAATGAATTAAATAATTCCGTCTATGGGAATCCGAGTAGTCTTGCCGGTCATCTAGGCGAAAAAGGTATTGTCATTCATCTTTTATTATTTTGTAAATAATGTTTAATGAAGATATATCATAAAGGTCGCTAAGCATTGAAACAAGGCCAAGAATCCCGGCAAAATTGGCTCCGAAGGGTGTGGCATAAACGTGAACAAATAGTCAAAAACCATACCAATTTCTAGCAAATAAATTCGCTCCTGATGAGAAACTAAACATTAACTCTTGTAAAAGATTAGGAAACGAGCTATGAGGCTGAAATTTTAGATTTAATAATTGGTTTCTCAAAATTTGCATTAACAATTTTGATTAAAATTCAAAAATCAATTAGATGCTCTTTAAAATGTATATTCTTATTTTGCCCTTGAACTTTTTTGAAGCACAGTTTACTCTTGTACTTCATAGGAAAGATAGGAGAAATGGTTGCTATGGTAACAAAATATAAATATCTTCAAACTATCCTTGAATTGCAAGCCATTGGTCCTTATTAAATGCCAAGAAACAATTTACACAATTGCGGCATTCGACTATTTTGGGGATTTTGTTGACCCGCTTCAGCCCTGAGGATAGTCATATATCTGACGAAAACGTCGGCTTAAAGTGATTAATAAACGAAATAAACGTAATTGCAATAGCTCTTTTCTTTACTGGTATTTCTTACTACAAGATCTACCTCACACTAATATAAATATTTTCCTCCGTTTATAAATTTTACATCTTGAATTCTAATAAATCGGTGGAAACTAAATATATTTCTACACAAGCACAGAACACAACTTTCTCTTACCAAAGGTCCAGGGATTCCCCAAAAGGCCTGAATAATGTTCAAAAGAACATGAGAAAAGAAATTAATCTCTATTTTGTTTTATTATTATTATTAAAGTTTAAGTTGGGCAAAATAAAATTATAAATTACCAATATCTTTCCTTTGAATACACCTTTAAAAAGGAATCAGGGTAGAAAACTAAACTTTTGTAATCTCATTTGCGAAAACAAAGCAATAAATTTTTATTATAAATGATATATGTATGTCGTCATAAAAAATAAAATAAAAATAATTTTTAATGCAATGTTTGTCAAATGATTTATTATAAAATGTTAACGTACTTGTAAGTAACAAAGATAATATTAGACTAATATTAGAGTTATATTTCATGTTCAATGAGTTTTTTAAAATTTAGAAAAAAAATTAATTTTGGTATATTTATTAGGGATGGGCGGGTAGACTATAACATTTAACCCTAATAATTATTGTATTTTAATATTAAATTAACTGAAATATCAGTAATCGAACCAGGGAACTGTCGATTTGTACAGTGAGGCTCAATTTTAAAACAGGTTTTCAAATTAAATAATTATGTGAAAAAACACTTGAGACTGCTTTAATATTGACATACACTGTACTAATTACTTATTTATTCGGTAGCTGAAGTTATTTGACTTAACACTTCAGGGGTATCAATCGTAAAAAAAAAAATTAGAGTTCTTTTTGTGTTTATTGTATTTGAAAAATGTGGATTTTTTGGATTCAGGTCTTGAAACGTAAAAATATTATTGAAATCCGTTTAAATATTTTTCAAAATGTATCCTATGTAGGCATATAAATAGTATAGCTTTCAATTTAAAATCACATTACTAGATATTGGATGATTTACAAGTTTTCAAAGGTCACTAAATCATCTTCTCAATGTTAATAAAAACGATATCTCATGAATCAAACAAAACAAAATATTGATACAAAACTTGGTCCTTGAGGGTGTGAGAAATTGAAAAGGTTTAGAGAAAAGTCCCTGGTATAACTCTTTTTAAATTATTTTATAAAAATTATTAATTTCTCTAAATATAAAGAGAAATTGATGTTTTATGGCTGTGGAGATTTACTCAGGATTCGCAGCCAGAAGATTAAATAAAAAAAATCTTTTATTTAATTTTTATTTGCCGACGTTTCGGTCGCCAATCACGACCTTCCTCAGGGCAAATATTGTCACTTATACACGATCTTAGGTATTTTAATATTCATTGCAATTAAATACAATTTCTTTTTACTTTGATATGTACAAAAATATTATCTTTTACTTGCTGCTCGGAGGTCTCTTACTCAAAGATAATATTTTTGTACATATCAAAGTAAAAAGAAATTGTATTTAATTGCAATGAATATTAAAATACCTAAGATCGTGTATAATTGACAATATTTGCCCTGAGGAAGGTCGTGATTGGCGACCGAAACGTCGGCAAATAAAAATTAAATAAAATATTTTTTTATTTAATCTTCTGGCTGCAAAGTCCCTGCGAATCCTGAGTATAAAGAGAGAGTACCGGTATTGAATTAAAGTCAAAAATTCGATTTCAAGATTTTGATCGAAATACACGTTTTAAGGTCCCCTAATTCCAAGAAATGTCCCGCAAAATGTCTGCCTGTCTGTGATCAAAATAAAATAAATAAAAATGAAGAAAATGAGCTACAAGGTTGAAATTTTATATTTAAGTTAGGAACCCACCTGGGACGTGACACGAAGCTTTTGAACAAAATCGGCCAAAAAGTACTAGTATTGTACTTTACGAATGCTAAATTGTTTTCAATTTTCTCAAAATTCGCTCTAAAAAATCTGGCCAGCATAGAACAAAACTTTCACTTTCAGAATCTAGTGTTTTGCGACCAGTCACAGCAGATTTTTTTATACTTTCTGCAGATTTAATTAAAAAACGATAGTATATACTACATTCTAATGAAGTGAAACTTCTATTCAAAATTCATTAAAGAAATTAGTCGCATATTTTGTTCAACAAATTTTCGAAGAGTAGTTCATTTGTTGAATTTTTATTTATTAATTGGTTTTCAAGATATATTGTAAATTTGTTGAGTCTAGAACGCTAATTCAATATCTAGTCGTATCCTCACGTAGCACTGCAACCAAAAAGCGGACATTTAGACGTCGAAGGGACCGATGCTGCAACTTTGGGACATCGCAGAACGTCCTCCTGCGGCGTCGAAATGTCAGATTTTTGGTTACAGTGCTATGTGGGATAATTATTCGTTTTGCGGAGAAAATTCAAATAATGCTGGACTTTAGCGTGAACCAAACCTCCTTCATTAGCTTAACAGGAGTGGAGGGGATGCCGCTTTGAGAGGCTTGATCATGCTTAAAGTAATTTCACTTCAAAATTTTACTGATTTTTATTTGTCATATATTTTCTTATATTCTTTAAAAAATTTCTTTTACCTTTTGATAAGATATTGATGTATTTTTATTATATAATTTTTTTTTTTTATAAATATCATTATTTAATTTAATACGTTAGAGAGATATTTTCTCTCTATGATTTACAAATATAAAATTTCAGCTGACAGAAAAATGAAGATTATAATAGTATATCAAAAAAAAATTGCCCTTAGGAAAAATAATATTTCGTTCCCCTTATATAGAACAAACTCTATCCTTCTCTCTGCGAGATTATATGAGTATGCATATATAATATGACAATTTTTTATAAACAAGATGAATAAAAATAAAAGTTTTTATTTTTTTTTATTATGGAATCAACACAAAAAAAAATTTCATACAACTAATGTTCCCTTAAGGGCTAGTATGTAATCTAATTTATTCATGATTGACATTGTACTTAGTTTACCTCAAGGGCTGATCTTGAGTCGAGAGTAAGAAAGAGGAGACGATTGGGGGTTGGGTTGGGTTGGATTTACGGCCTGTCCGCAGATAACCCTCGGCATTTTCTTTTTCAGGCCAGATTACAAGACCACCACTCAATCGGCGCCCCTTATCAAAAGAATATTTCTTTCCCGCCCCTCGATTCCACATCAATAAATCAAATTAGACAGACCCAGTTACTTTCTTATCTCTTTTTTTTTTATACGCGGATTTTTAACCTTGTGTAATTTGCCCCTCAGTAATTTGGGAAATATACACAAAAAAAAGTAAGGTGGAAATCACACAAATAAAAGTTTTGTTACATTAGGTCTAAAATATGTGTATTATAAATTCACATTGGAAAGTTTGTGATAAAGAATAATATCTGATAAATAACTTTATGAATTTACCGATTATTTTTACTTTCTTTTACCTCTATATATGTTAATATATAGAGAGAGAAAGTAGGCCTATTGGTTTCATGTCAAAAATTCGATGTCGAGATTTTGATGGATATACACGTTTTGAGGTCCCCTGGATTCAAAAAAAGTCGTTTTCGCAACATGGTCTGTGTGACTGTGAACAAAATATCTTAATAACGAAAAGAGCTAGGAGATGGAAATTTTATATTTAAGTTAGGTACCCCCATGGGACGTAACACGAAGCTTTTGAACAAAATCGCCCAAAGAGTACAAGTACTTTACTGATGTACATTTTCAATTTTTTTTTTAGATTTTCTCAAAATTCGCTCCAATGATTTTGAATAAAATTCATAAATCAATTATTTTCTAGATGCTCTTTAAAATGTATATTCTCATTTTGTCCTGAAAATTGTTTGAAAACCACTTTACTCTTGTGCTTCATAGGAAAGATAGGAGAAATGGTTGCCATGGTAACAAAATATAAATATTTTCTCATGTTTATAAATTTTACAAGCCCCCGGGTTTGGCGTAGTAAGTAGCGTGCCTACCTCCTATACCAAACGTCGCGGGTTCGGACCCAGGCAGTCCGATGATTTTATTTAAGCCATTTGGATACCAGATGGCTTAAATAGAAATGCCTGACCCCACAATAGATATTTTCTCTACAACGGTTATCGTCAAAGTCTTATATGGCCTAAGTTGCCGAAAAGACTGTATGAATGTGTGTGTGAATGTGAGTGTGAATGAGAAAAAAGTGTGAATGTTTAAAAAAAAAAAAAAAAAAAAAAAAAAATTTACATCTTGAATTTTAATATATCGGTGGAAACTAAATATATCTCGACACAAATAATCTGGTGTGACAAGCACAGAACACAACTTTTTCTTACCAAAAGTAAGAGAAAGTTGTGTGCTGTGCGACTAGTCTCACCAGATTTTTTATTTTAACTATAAAATCTACTAATTATTACTACCTCATTTTATTTTTTAATCAGTTGAACAAATAATTTTAAATTGCAACAACATTCATTAACTGAACAAAAAAAAATTTTTTTGTTTATTTTGGTCTTTTATATTACAAACGACCAAATAGTGAAATTAATCGCATAGATACTAAACAGAATTTCAATAGATAAGTTTTAATGTAATTAAAATTTAATTGGAAATTTTTTTGTGATTAGAAAATTGAAAATTGGAAATATTCTTTTAAAGTGTGTTAGCTTCTGGTGCTAGGGGACAAGGGTTCGCATCCAGTTCCAGGAAAAAAAATTTGTTTCAATTGAATTTGGTACCATTCAATAGAAATAAAAGGGACTGCTAAATGGCCTCTGGTGCTTAAAAAGAGTAAATACTTCAAACAATTTTTTGATGGGAATATGGAAATATATATTTTAAAGAGCACCTAAAAAAATTATTTATTTATGTATTTTTATTTGCCAGTAAATAGAGTCGATTTTTGCCGAAAATCTGGTGTGATTAGTCGCACAGCACACAACTTTCTCTTACCTTAGGTATCTGTGCTTGCCACACCAGATTTTATTTACTTTTTATTGACTTTATTTTCATCAAAACAGACAAACAGGCTTTTTGCGGAACCCACTTTTTTGGACGATACCGAATTTTTTACATGATCAAAATTCATTTGTTACATTTATAGATATGAAAAAGTAAAAAATTGCAAGGGTTGATTCGTAAAATAAGAAATTTATTTTTATTTTTTATAACTTCATTTGTAAGCAAATTTTCTTCACTCTCTCTCCAAAAATAAGAAAGACATTTTTGTTAGATGAGCAAAAGTACATCTATAATATTGACGGATGTCTGTTTGAGTATGTATGGGTGTGTGTGTGTGGATTTGTTAGCAAGAAAAATATTTATTTTTACGGCGCTTCAGTGCTTGTGGGTGTCGATCAAAGTAGAAAAGGTTGAGTAGTAGCAAGGGGTGCGGTGTGTTGGGGTTAGAGAGGACTTGAATGGGATGTGGTGGGTGGTTTAGGCCCCTTCAGGGTAAATTCAACTAAAGGGGATGGAAGACAAACACATGGAAGGAGAGGAAAAGTCAGCCAGTGAAAATCAGAGACCGACATATAGACAGACTCTCTCGTTTGGATTTACAACTCGATAAGAAGAGAGTGAGAGAGAGTAAGTGGGAGAGAGGAAAAAAAAGGAACAACTTGTAACCATCTAAAAAAAATATAAGAGGAAGAAATGAAATAAGATTTATTTATTTAAAATTTAAAATTTACTCTTGAAGCAAATAAAAAAAAAAAAAAAAAACTACCAGCCGTAAAAAATTATTTTTAAATATAAAATTTAAGCAAATTAATGAGTAATCTATTAAAATAATTATGATTCAAATACCACAAATATTAATATCGAAATTATCTGGGGATCTAGCGATTATTTGTACAAAATTGTCAATAAGTGACAATCACACTGCAGCACGCAACTTTCCCTTACCTTCGGTAATCGAAAGTTGTATTCTGTGCTTGTCACACCAGATTGTTTGACTCGACATATATTTAATTTCCGATAGTACGGTACATTGGTGAGATGTAAAATTTATAAGTATGGGAAAATATTTATATTTTGCTACCTGGCAACCATTTCTCCTATCTTTCCTAAGAAGTACTAGAGTGAAGTGGTCTTCAGAAGATTTCAATGGGAAAATGGGAATATACATTTTAAAGAGCATCTAATTGATAATAATAAAATAATTGATTTTTGAATTTTAATCAAAATCGTTGGAGCAAATTTTGAGAAAATAAAAAAAACAAAAAAACTGAAAAGTGCATCAGTAGTAGTAGTACTATTACTTTTTGTTCAAAAGCTTCGTGTCACGGGGGGTAGTTAACTAGAATATAAAATTTCAAACTTTCGGGTCTTTTCGTTCTCGAGATATTTTGTTCACAGACACACACACAGACAGACAGACCATGTCGCGAAAACCACTTTTTTTGGATTTATGGACCTCAACACGTGTATACCATTAAAATATCGACATGAATCCAATACTTTCTTTCTATATATTTTAACATATGGACCGTTTATTTTGAAAGTGGTGTAAGTCCATTTTTTTTTTTTTTACCTATGTATATATGTAACATAATATAGAGAGAAAGTATTGGATTCATGTCAAAAATTCGATGTCGAGATTTTGATGGATCTTCACGTTTTGGGTCCCCTGAATCCAAAAAAGTGGTTTTCGCGACATGGTTTGTCTGTGTGTATGTGTGTGGGGTGTGGGGTGTGTGTGTGTGTTCAATTTTAAGCATGAAGGAATTGGGCTACGAGGTGAAATTCTATATTTATTAAACACCCCCGGGACCGGAAAAATAAGCTTAATCAAAATCGGCCAAAGAGTACTAGTACTTTACTGATGTACTTTTTCAGTTTTTTTCAATTTTCTCAAAAATCGCTCTAACGATTTTGATTAAAATGCAAAAATCAATTATTTTTTAGATGCTCTTTCAAATGTATATTCTCGTTTTGCCCTCAAAATTGTTTGAAGCACACTTTACTCTTGTGCTTCATAGGAAAGATAGGAGCAATGGTCGCCATGGTAACAAAGTATAAAATTTTCCCATACTTATAAATTTTACATCCGAATTCAAATATTCCTTACTGCCGGGGACTAAATACATGCGCACAAAAATCTGGTCGTGACAAGCACAGTACACAACTTTCGGGCATTTTTTTTTTTTTTTCCTAATGAGATATCACATAATTTATGTTTGAATTAATAGTAGATTTTCTATATATACCTATAGTTAACCTGGTAAATTTCTGAAAAAACTTCCCATGTTTTGTACAATTGAAAATTGGTCGGTAAATAGATTTTTGAATAAACAGATATGCTAACCTTTCATTTTCTCGAAACAATAGAAAATGAACTTACACCACTTTCAAAATAAACGGTCCATATATAAAGTTAAGAGAAAGTAAAAACATAGCCTGAGAAGGGGATGGGTAGAAAATACAAGAAATTCCCGAAACACTCTACATTAGTTTTTAATTTATAAAATAATGGTTTTTCCTTATTTATTCAGTCTTTTTTTTTTTATAAATATTATTGGAATATTGAGGAAGGAAAAAAGTAAAAGAAATAAAAAATAGCTGGAGAGTATAGAGGGATGAAAAAAGAAAGAGAGAGAGAGAGGGTGGTTCAAGATGTAATGAAAACTCGAGCTGGCTCCACTTAGCATTAATTGCCGCATGTTCATTTGAAATTCCCTTTAGGGCGTCTAAGGGCAGATGTTGGTGATTTCCAAATCACCCCTTCTCCAATGTATATCTAATACAACACATCTTGAAAAGAGCTCCTCCCCTCCGCACTTTATTCTTGGCTTTGCACAGATGTGCTTGTTTGATCTTTATGGTTCAACATTTTCTCCATATTATTTTAATATATCTAAATAATTGATTTTTTTTTTTTTAGGTTCAAAATTCGGATCAAATTCGAATCTTAATGAAATTGACAAATCAGAACAGAAATCAGCAGCGGACGCTTCCGGTAAAGGAGCGCCTTTCGATTGGTCTAAAGATTCAGTTTCTGGTAAGTTTTTATATTTTTTTAATTATAAATTTTGTGCTCTTTAGTAGTAAGACTATGCTGTGAAGCCACAACGATCTATGAAAAAATCAAGAGTTATGTGCGCGTTAATGTAACACATATATTATCGTTATTTTCTATTTAATAAACAAATATGAAATAAATTTTATAAAAATAACGTGTGGGGTCGTGGGGTCCCCGCCAGGAAAGAAGTTCCCCAGGCTTTTTCTTTAACTCCGAATATAATTTAATATGAATATCCTTTTCTTTTTTAAATAATATAGAGATATCCTCGGTGGGAGGTAGGCGTGGCATGGCCAAAGCTTCGGCTAGCCTCGCCTTCCTACGCCGGCGTTCGAGCTCTGTAACACTTTTTTGTTTCGTTACGTTACGTGACGAATTTTGCCAATTCACCCTACTGTAAGTCGCGTAAAAAAGTTTCGTTCCAAAAATAAATAATTTTATTTGATTAGAACAATTGCAATAGACATAATTATTTCTTCGGTGGAGTCCAATAAAATATTTTTTATTTTTTTGATTTTGAGGAAGTGAAATGTACATAATTGTATATTGTTAATAAAAGAGAACGTGAAGTTATAGGACATTCTCTCAAAAAAAATTTTTTGCTATTAAAATTAAATTTTATTAAATGATAATAAATAGCTCGCGGATTATTTAGTTTTTATATGAATAAATATATATTAAAAATTAAGGGATATAAGAAAAAATAATTCAATAATTAATAGCTTTTTTTGGTAAATTTATTATTTATTGGTATAAATTCTTGAATTCGACATACAGTATATTTAGTTTCCGCCAGCACATTAGAATTCAAGAAGTAAAATTTATAAGCATAAAAAAATTCATATTTTCCTACGATAGCAACTATGTATTTGTCTCATCTTTCCTATGAAATATTCCAAATCAAATGTTCCAACGCCTATGGTATGTTTTAATAAATAAATCATTAAACAATTAATTACAAAAGATCCCAGGTTGTTAGTGAGTAGTATGGGTGTTCGATTATGGAAAAAAATAATAGATTATTCCGATTATGGAAAATAATCGATTATTCCGATTAATCGATTGTTTCGATTATGGAAAATAAAAATCGATTATGAAAAAAAAAATCAATTATAGCTTTTTTTTTCTCTGGTAAAATTTCCATTTTTCTCTCTAGTGAAAATCATTTGGCTTTTTTTTCAGTAAAATGAAAATTTTTTGCAATATTTCCATTTTTTTTCCTCCTGCGAAAATTTTTATTGTAAAATTTTCGTTTTTTTCCCTCGCGTGAAAATCATTTCATTTGACCTTTTTTTAAGCATACGAGTCTCATTCCATCTTTTCAAACGCATATTTCCCGAATATAATCGATTATGTAAAATAATCGAAATAATCAATTAATCGATTATTTTGCGCAGCCCTAGTGAGTAGTAGACAAAATACCTCCCCCGACTATTGACAAGGATATTTTATTATATCTAATTTAAGAATTTTGAAGAACTGAATGAAATTAAGAGAAGTTTATTATGCCAACTCTAAACGAATGAAATCTTAATTAAGTTCCCCGCAAAATGCACATAAATCATTTATAATTATTAGCAGTAAGCCTCAACACGTCGTAAAATCTTTTTTTTCTCTAAGAGAGCGAGTTGTTTTTATAGCTCTTGTGATATTTTCCAATTTTCCAACAATTGAAGAAGGAAATTCGATCAAAATCATATTTCTCTTCTCATTTTTAATTATTAATCCGCGTAATAGCTTTTATGATGAAAAAAAGAGAATATTTAACTATTTGTTTAATTAATAAAAATCTCGTCATTAAAATATTATCCGTTGCTCGATTAACGATGATCCCTAATGGTTTCTTTGCATGCTTAATGATTTCAAAATTAATTATCTTTATGTTTGACACATGTTTTGAAAGTGAATGCCATTCCGGTCATTAAGTATTGACTAGAGAAATTGGTAATAGAGGAAAGGGAAGGTTTAGGAGAAGGGATGAGAGAGAGAGAGAGAGAGAGAGAGAGAGAGAAAGGGATTCAAAAGGAGAAAGAGAAGGGCTCCAGCCCTTTTGGCCACTTGGCAATGCCCAGCCCGCAAACCGTGGCTTGTTAACACGGCCCTTTCCCCTGGGAACGTGCGTGATTAGAATCCCGGGCCGGTTGTCCAATTAAATAACACGATAAAAAAAAATACATAATGAAATAAAGACAAAAGTTCCGGAAGAACGGTGGAGGATGGACTTGGATAGGAAGAACCTCGTAATCTTGCTCCTCTGGAGCCCTCGTCGTCATCCCCCTCCCTCGTTTGATAATAGATTGCAATAAAAATTCAATTAATTCCATCTATCTACAATAAAGTTTCAAACAAATACTCCGTCTGTCTGTTTAATCAATTGACAATTTTATTATCAAAGGATGTAACTTGAATTAGAAATTTTAAACCAGCTTTTTCTTTTTTTGCGAATTTTAAATATATATTTATTATTCTATCGGAGTTTGAAATTTTAACGAGTTGTTTCCAATTAATAGATAAAATTATAGTTAGAGTTTAATTTGTTTAGCAGGAGTGGAAATCAATTTGACGTAATTTTTATCTTTAATTTTTTCAAAAAAAAAAAAAAAAAAAAAACAAAAATAATAAAAATAAAAAACCTAATTAAATAACATTTTTTCCTGTTAGCAGAGTTAAATTTTGTAAATTTGATCAATTCACAAAAGTTAGTGATTGGTGTACAAAAGTTTTTTTATTTATTAATGACAACAAAATTTCACTTTGAAAAATCTGGTGTAACTGGCCGCGCAGGACCTTACCTTTGGTAAGAGAAAGTTATGTACTGTGCTTGTCCCACTAGATTATTTGTGTTGGCATATGTTTAGCAGCCGATATATAGAATTCAAGATATAAAATTTATAAACAGAGAAAAAATATATTTTGTTACCATGGCGACCATTTCTCCTATCTTTCATATGA
>JAKCPI010015878.1:0-37229 GCA_023213315.1 Euborellia annulipes | reverse complement strand
TTTATTGAAATAAAATTAAAAAATATCAATAATTAATTACATTTATTGATTATATATTAAAAAAAATACACTTCTTATTGTCGAAATACATGAAAAAAAAATATATATTTTCTAAATTGGATTTTTTTATTTATTAGGGGTGACCCCTCGGCCATTCCATTCACATACATATATACAAAAATCCATATAAATAACATAAATTGGATTAAAATGATATATTCAAATTATTTTAATAATGGAAAAATATTTTAATTAACCTTTTTGATTAATTAAAGAGAAGGGATTTATTTTTTCTTCATGAGAAGGATTTTAAAGTATATATTTTTTTTTTATTTATATTTTAAAAGGCTTCCGGTACGTGACACTGTCTGTCAGTTCAACACTCCGTGGGTCACCTATCCATGGTTAAGCAGTCCTTGGCTTTGCTTAACCCGAATGTTCTCAATTTGTTTTTAAATTCCATGTCTTGAAAACTACTGTATAGATGTTAATGCAGTTTTTTCATTTGTTATAGAATTTCCCAGAAAAGTTAAGCCAAAGAGAGAAGGATTCATCAAGGATGGAAAACCAGCCAACGAACCCTTCCTCCGCTGACTATATTTGCCTTCTAAGTACTTCCATCACCCACACGAACACCCTTCATCCATACCACCTCGATTTTGATGGAAATACACGTTTTGAGGGTTTAAAACAAAAGTGTGTCCTAAAAAATGATCTGCCTATCTTTTCCATAATAATTGAAAACTTAGAATAGTTAGGAAATTCCAAGACTAAAATAATTAACACGTTTAATGTTCTTATTCTTGGTTCTATATTGTTTAATTATCTCATCATCTATCAATATATATTCTGTTTTGCCGAGCAACTTTCTAAAAGAAATTTTGCACTTTTATAGAAATGAGAATAAGTTTGCTTTAAAAATAAATTGAAATTGATGATAATAATAAGAAAAAAAAAGTGCAGAAGATGGATTTGGGAAAAAAACAGTATCTAAATTTTATATATAAAGTATATGATACAACTATTTGTATGATCTAAAACAATTTCTCAAAGTGACCTGCCAGCAAGGGCGGATCCAGAGGTGTTTCTCGGGGGGGGGGGGGGGGGTAATCTGGTGGGACTCGTCGCACAGGACACTATTTTTTTCATAATTTCGGTAATTTAAAGGCACATTCTGTACTTGATTGGCAGAATATAAATACAAATCAAAATTTTAAGTATTCATTTTTAAAATTTTACATTAAAAATAAATTTTTTTGAGGAAAAAAAAAAAGGTATTTTTTCAAATCTCGGGGGGGTAATTACCCCCTTTACCCCCTCCCCCTGTATCCGCCCTTGCCTGCCAGGCGCTTCTAATTATTAATTAATATATTCAATATTAAATGTATGTCTTTCCAGCTCTAATGGGACTGATGATGGCATTAGTAGAATAAAACCGAAACGTATCCTAAATCATGGGCGTACCCAGCGAGGAGCAGGGGGCAGCTGCCCCCCCCCCCTAGAAGCAACAAAAAAAAAAATTAAATGTTTATAAAGTGATGAAACGAAACAAAATTGGTGGATGGCGACGGGGAATGATTCTTTTTGTTAGGACTCGAGGGTTTTTAGGCCTTTAATTCGAAGGTTTTACCTCTCTATATAAAAAATAGCCATGTCACAATCTGGACGACCATGATCTGCGCGGGGGGGCCCCCCCCTGGACGACCATGATCTGACCTTGCCCCCCCCCCTAGATTTGATCCTGGGTACGCCTATGTCCTAAATCGAGAGTAATATAGAGGCTCAAAAATTAGCTGTCAACTCCTCTGTCCTATATCAAATGATATCTACCGACATCTTAATCTTATATCAAAATAGTCAATATTTTATTTATTTCTTTACAAATCATTATGAAACTTTATTTTTACTTTCTCTTATTAAATCATAAATTGGCTGTCAACTCCTCTGTCTATTGACTATTTTGCTGATCGTGTTTAAAAATTCGGGTTCTGAGAAACAAGAAGCTAGCTGCCTTTTAACAATTGGGTGAAATTTTATGAAGAGAAGGCTTCTAGGGGATCTGACAGATGACATTACACTCATTCTTTTATTTTTAAGGGATTGGGTTTACACTGACGGGCGGGGCAAAGCTGTTTGAATGCCTCAAGGGATTCCGATGACTTGAAATACGAGGAGAGAGCGTCCCCACCTGCAACGGTCACTTTATTGATTAAAGAAAGATGTCTTTCGAATATCAAAGAAAATTTGACATTGAATTCAGTCAGAAAGTCGGAAGAGAGGGACAAAGGCTTCAAAGTTACCTAGGACCTGGAAAGAATTTGGATTTATCAAAAATTTTTATAAAAAATAAAATTTTCATTTTTAAAATTTTTTTTTTATTTATTAAATATTAAATGGAATATGTCATAAAATAGATTCTTTTTTTTATTTACCTCAATAAATTCTAGTTTGTATAAAATATATATATTTTGAATAAAGTATATTAATGAAATTTTAATTAAAAAAAAAAAAAAAAATTTAAATTGTAATGTAAATTAATTTATGAATATGAAAATAATAAATAATAAGTTTGATTGAGGTATTTTTTTAAATAATTATAATCAAAAAAAAGATATATAAATAAAATGTTTCTCATAAAAAAATAAAAAATAAGTATATACCCCGGAAAAAATATATTAAAATAGTGAGTATTAAATAAATAATATTTTTTTATAAAAAATTATCACTTAAGGAAAAAGATTAAGTCTTAATAAAAAAAAAATATCTTTTTAATAAAATTAAATTTTTGATTATTGAATTTGTAAATTCTCTGGAATTAAAGTTAAAACGGCTTGTGTTTGAGAAAATTTATACATAGTACATGAAAGGAGAGTCAAAATGCGTTTGTTGTTTCTAAACAGAGTTGCGTAGTCCAAAAATCTTCTGCTATTTGCCAAATTTAAGAAATTCATTTTTAAATCAATTTTTAATTTAATTTGAATGTGAAATGAGTAATTTAGTCAATCTCCCGAACGCGAACTATTTTTTTCTGAAACCTTTTTTGGAGGACTCGTGACAACTTTGGAATTTCCGGAAGAATTATTTGACGAATTTGTTGTTTGTTGTTGTTGTTGTGGAGGTTGTGGTTTTGTTGGTCTAGCACAAACAGCGGAATTTGAAAAATTTTGTCTCCCAGCAATCGAACAGGCAAGTTGTTCTAAAATTTTCTCGGCATGATTGTATAATTGTTTGAGTAAGAATTTAACATGTTGAGCGCGTTCTTGGGCAAAATTATTAACTTTAACGGATACAACACTAGCAATTTTATATGCGTGATTGGAAATATGAACGATACGACGAGCACTTTCGCGAACAAGTAGAGCGATCAATTCCTCAAGGGTTTTAGGCCGGGCTTGGTTCTCAGGTTCTGGAAGAGACAATTCACGCCATCCGGCTTTTAATCGTTCAATGAAAGCCTTTGGATCACGGGCCAACAATTCTGCCATATCTGCAAACCACCGGACGATTTCGACACCAGCCTGACGAAATGCTCGGGCTTCGCTCAAAGTACGTTCGGTGAGACGACGTTGGAGTTTCCGACCCAAACGATCAGCTCGATGTATGGCCTGCAAGAGCAAAGTTTATTTTGATATTTCCTTTAAATGAGGAAGTGTAAAACAAATTATAAAAATCTGGTGTGACTAACACAAAACTTTCTCGTACCTCGGTAATCGAAAGTTGGTCACACCAGATTTTTTTGTGTCGACATATACAGTGCCCACCATAAGTATAGCAACTTCTTAAAAATTAAGATTATTGCTGTCAAATATAAATGTTAGTAAATATAATTCTTATTATTCTATTCTATATGCCTTATAAAAATATATGATAAAAAAAATATTTAAATTTTAAAGAAATAATCATTTTTAAAGTAAAATATAGGTTTTTAATATGAATTTGACCCACCAAAAGTAAAACAACATTTCACTAAAAATAAATCAAATACTTTTCCTTTTAAAAAAAAAAAGTATCAATATTATTAGAAAATTATAAATAAATAATATATAATCATTTTTAAAGGCTCATTTGAACATAATGCCTCACGGAAAGCACTTTTCCAAAGAACAGGCTCAGATAGTGGCTTTGCACAAAGCAGGCATAAAAATTGTGAAATCGCGCAACAATTGGGGAGATCTCCATCAGCTATTAGTCGTTTTTAAAAAATCCAGAAATGTATGGTATTTTGAAACGTACAGGACGCCCAAAAAAAATTATCTTCTAGGGATGAACGAAGAATTCTTGCATTAGCTTCAAATTCTACTTTATCAAGTACCCAAATAAAAAGTGATCTTAATTTATCTGTGCATAATAATACGATTTTGAGGGTTCTGCGGCGTTCCCAGCATATAACTCCGTTCAAGAATGAAAAAAATACCTGCCTTAAATGTTTCACACAAAAAACATCGTCTTGAGTTTGCCAAGAAAAACATGCAGCAAGATTGGACAAAGGTTGGTATTTTAATTAATCCTAAATTTGGACGATTATTTTGAAATTCCTTTTTTATTATATTCTAGATTATATTTAGTGACGAAAAAAAAATTTAATTTAGATGGACCTGATGGTTTCCGATATTATTGGAGAGATCTCCGAAAGAGTCCTGAGTATTTTTCAAAAAGAAACTTTGGAGGAGGAAGCGTCATGGTTTGGGCAGCAATGAGTCCTAAAGGAATAATCGGCTTAGAATTTGTAACGCATAAAATGAACTCTTTAGATTATCAAGGTGTTTTAAAAAAACATATTTTACCTTTTTATCCGTCGAAATCACAAAAAAAATTATATTTTTCAACAAGATAATGCCTCAATACATTCAAGTATCTCTACAAAAACATGGCTTCAAAATGAAAATACAGTCTTAAGCACAAACACAACTCGCAAATTTGCTATCTATAAAAGCTAATGTCTTCTCAATGAGCCATGGGTCACGGGCAGATATGCACTTCAGAAGGAAAAAAAATATTTTTTTTAAGGATGGTGTGGAAACACAAAGTTTGGAAACCACTGGACTATTGAATATTATTTTCTTGGTTACAATCCCTAACTTTTATTCAGAATTGAATAAAATAAACAACAATTTTTTTAGTTCATTTTTCAAAGAATTTATTGATTTCTGACTGACTAAAGTTTTAAGGTTGGGCTCGAGAAAATTGAAGTGAAAGTTCATTTGATGTTTTACTGGCCTCGACTAAAAAAATGTCTAATTTTTCCCCCGAAAACACGGAATAGGGTAAGGAAGATTTATCTCATTCAATAATAGCTCAATTTAGAATAGTATTTACCTGCATAGTAGGGCCAGCTTGATCCTGGATAGCAGGATTGTTTGGAGTCTCTTTTTCGATGGGTGGAAGATATGTGTCTACATAACGATCAGCCAAATCCATGCAAGTATTCGCCTGTTTGATGCTGAATTCGGTAACACTTCCAGCTCTCAAAATTACAGGCTTAACGATAGTCTCTTGGACATAACGATGAGTGGTTTCCGCTCGAGATTCAATTACATCAAGACCCTTGCATAAAATAGGATCAAATCTGCCAACGATATAAAACGCAGATCCTTCAGCTTTATCGAGACCCCCATCGCATTGGAGCAGGAGTGAAATGTTTCACTCGGACGTAGATGGAAACAGCAACATCAACGACTGGAAGTCGTGCGATCCTCTGCAAAGACGGCGGCGCCTCGGGGGCCGGCTTTGTGGCCACACATCTGCAAAATAATTTCCAAGTTACTTATTTGCTTCCAAAAAAATTAATCCTTTTATCACTAAATAACAATAATCTGCAGAAAAGGCCTCGACTGAATGGTTTAGGACCGAAGCCGAAAGTTTTTTTTTTTTAAATCCATCCTGCAAGGGCCCGAAATAAACTAGGTCGGGGTCAGAGCTCCTACAAGTTGTTTTAAATTATAAATAATAATATTACCTGGCAGGAAAAAATGAAAATGCTGGCTTTTATAAAGAGCCCTCATCTAAGAAACTAATCTCTCTATGAAGGTTTTTTTAACGGTCATAAGTGATGATTATCATATTATTAAATAAAATTGCGAATAAATTTGTATTAAATTTCTATAAAAACCATTTATAAAATAAATTAATAAAAAATGACATTTTGTTAATAACCTTAACTTGATTCAGCGATCAATTCACGACAGAAGCGCGCTAAGCGGAATTATTTGAAAACTATTGATAAAAAACGTGCGCCAAATAATGAGAAAAATAACCCTTTTAATTGAATACATCCCGTTAATGCTAAGAGAAAATAAAGAACTATTAAAATTGAAAGATTTTACAATTGAATTGGTAATATACATAGAAATATTAATAGCGACGGGGGCAAATATTAAAACTTTTAAAGAGAGTGGGAAATGTGGAAATACCATATATAAAAAGATTTAATTAAGCCAATTAGGATGTCATTTATTATTTTATTTTTATTTTTTAGAATAGACTTAAAATGATTCTATTCTATATCCGGTTTATAATATAAATTATTCTTATCTCTATAAATTATATAATAATATTTAATATAACACATGTTTTGTTTGGTGATCCTCTCTATCTATTGAATAATATAAAAAAAAAGGAAATGAGGGAATTTATTATTATTTTAATTCGACTTTCAATAAAATAATAATTTTTCCTAAAATTTAGAAAATATTAATTTCGCCATCTAAAGTTATTTACGATTTTAAAAGGTGAATAACTTATGATAAAATATTGTTATGACCTTTTTGCTTTAGGGCTGCCCTTTTTCCCAAATGGGACTTTTCATTTGACATTTTTTTTATACCAGCACTTTGTTTTAATTGTTATAGTGAAATTTGCAAGAAAAGCCATCTGATAAAAATTAGGTGTTGGCTGTGTCTTCTACACAGCCGGTGGCTTTTTAACGTGACAACGTCTTTTGCTTGACTTCAAAAAAAAATTTTTTTCTCTTACCTATATTGAAATATAAAGAGAGAAAGTATTGTTTTTTTTTTACTAGTAGTTTGTTTTCATAAATAAACATGTTCAAACATTTTCATTGAAACAATATATGACAGAGGTGGCTTTTTTTTATCCATTAAAGGCGACTTATGCTTAAAAAATGAGGTTTTTCGAGAAAAAAACTAATTTTAGCGTTAATTACTGGGGATTTTTTTATTTATTCTATTAGAGGTTATCTTTCTGCACCAAATGACATCTCATTTAGTCAGATCTGATTAGCCGTTCGGAATCTACAGGGGTTTAAAATTTCGAAAAACGAAATCCCGCCGAGTGCTCTCATGCGGTAAAATGACGTCATATCAAAAAAATGAAAAAATTACCTCTGGGCATTGGACCACTCTTTCTAAAACTATATTTAGATTTAATGTAGCTTTTATGGTCAAGTAGCTAGGCGTTACATAAATAGGGCTATTTTTCGATATTTTTTTGCCTAAAAAATGAGGTTTTTCGAGAAAAAAACTAATTTTGGAGTTAATTACTCGGGATTTTTTTATTTATTCTATTAGAGGTTATCTTTCTGCACCAAATGACATCTCATTTAGTCAGATCTGATTAGCCGTTCGGAATCTACAGGGGTTTAAAATTTCGAAAAACGAAATCCCGCCGAGTGCTCTCATGCGGTAAAATGACGTCATATCAAAAAAATGAAAAAAATTACCTCTGGGCATTGGACCACTCTTTCTAAAACTATATTTAGATTTAATGTAGCTTTTACGGTCAAGTAGCTAGGCGTTACATAAATAGGGCTATTTTTCGATATTTTTTTGCCTAAAAAATGAGGTTTTTCGAGAAAAAAACTAATTTTGGAGTTAATTACTCGGGATTTTTTTATTTATTCTATTAGAGGTTATCTTTCTGCACCAAATGACATCTCATTTAGTCAGATCTGATTAGCCGTTCGGAATCTACAGGGGTTTAAAATTTCGAAAAACGAAATCCCGCCGAGTGCTCTCATGCGGTAAAATGACGTCATATCAAAAAAATGAAAAAATTACCTCTGGGCATTGGACCACTCTTTCTAAAACTATATTTAGATTTAATGTAGCTTTTATGGTCAAGTAGCTAGGCGTTACATAAATAGGGCTATTTTTCGATATTTTTTTGCCTAAAAAATGAGGTTTTTCGAGAAAAAACTAATTTTGGAGTTAATTACTCGGGATTTTTTTATTTATTCTATTAGAGGTTATCTTTCTGCACCAAATGACATCTCATTTAGTCAGATCTGATTAGCCGTTCGGAATCTACAGGGGTTTAAAATTTCGAAAAACGAAATCCCGCCGAGTGCTCTCATGCGGTAAAATGACGTCATATCAAAAAAATGAAAAAATTACCTCTGGGCATTGGACCACTCTTTCTAAAACTATATTTAGATTTAATGTAGCTTTTACGGTCAAGTAGCTAGGCGTTACATAAATAGGGCTATTTTTCGATATTTTTTTGCCTAAAAAATGAGGTTTTTCGAGAAAAAACTAATTTTGGAGTTAATTACTCGGGATTTTTTTATTTATTCTATTAGAGGTTTTCTTTCTGCACCAAATGACATCCTATTTAGTCTGATCTGATTAGCCGTTCGGAATCTACAGGGGTTTAAACTTTCAAATTAGAATTTACCGCAGCACGGTAAAATAAAATGGTAGGAAAAAAATAAATGGTGAAATCTTTAGCTGAAAACTCATTCTTTCTAACCGTATATTTCCCATAATTATATCTCTTAAGACAGAAGAGTTATTAAAGCCGATAAACTTTTTCGTGCATGCCCCTCTAACCTGCCTCTATAGACACATGATTTGTAAGACGTTGTCACGTCAAAAAATTGTATCAGTCCTAAAGACCCAATATGAGATCGGAGCCATCTATCATATTTTTCATTCGGTGATTTTTTTTTGGAGGCTTTGGAAAAGATGACAAAGTTCTCCACGGAATAGGGTTGATTGTCATTCCAAAGTTGTTGCTTTTATCTATATATATATTTCATTTAATATATATATCGTTTATAAATCATGGAATAGGATTTTGTCCGTTATTTATTTTATTAAGAGAAATCTAGTTTATATTCTCTTTAGACAGAGTTCCGGGTCAGATGCACTCAAAAATAACATAAAAATTCAATGAACCGAGTGAATGACCGACCCCTTATGCAAAAGAAGTTTTGAAACTGATCTTAAATATATGATATTATTCAAATGCCAAGGTCAACTTAAAGCGATTACTTCGCTTTTTATATATTTCTAATCACTTAGTAAAAAATTCTAAATTTTTTTTTTTTAAAAATAATAAGAGATAATGAAAAAGAGAAAAAATTAAGCATATTTTAACTCATAATGTGGAATTCATTTGAGAAAAGAAAAAAATTATTGATTGGACCGGCGCCCCAGGATAAGGGTAGTCCACCCACCGCGAAAGCGTGAAGGTCCTGGTTCGACTCCAGGGGATGAAATTTTGCCCAATCTTAAGCACAAAATAAAAAACAACAATTAACTTTTGATTGATTCAAACCAAAAAACTAATTTTTTGAACAACAAAAAAATAGTTTTAGATACAGATATATTTGAATCAGATATTAATATTCAACAAATGACTCAATTTGGACTTACCAAGTCACTGGTTATATTTTGCGAGTGAATTTTGCTGGTGAATCAAGTGACCTCTGCTCCCGGGATTTCTAGCCTATCCATGACATCGGTGTGTTTGCTTTGCATCACGTCTGCGGAAATTTGAGACTAACATTATATAGGTCTTGATAAATTGGGAATGTGAATTTTTGCTAGTGTGGTCCGCTGACTTGTTTTAAAAAGAAGCCCACCAATAGAGCGAATAGGAGATTCCGAGTTCATAACTTCAAGGGTCATGATCTGCCAAAAAAATAAATAAACAGCAAAATATATTAAAGAAATATGTTTTTTAATTTGCACTAGGCCTTATAAGGTCAACTGAAAAGAAATTTGTAAAAGGTGCATAGGTCAAATTGACCATGGCGAAAAAACCTGAGTTCGACTTTCGGCGAGTGCCTCATTCAGTATGTCATTTCAAATTTTTCTTTGAGTGGGGGAGGAACTCTTTTTCTTAAAATTAACTTACTACCAGGGGTGTGCCTATGAAACCGACCTTTAGAGGTGCGCACATAAACACATATTTTATAAAAGTGAAAAAAGATATTTTATTCAAAGTAATTTCCTTCGTTAGCAATACAATTCTCCCATCTTTCAGGAGCTTATGAATCCCTCTCCAAAAAACTCGTCTTCTTTCGAGGCAAACCATTCATCGAGCCATTTGGCAACATTTTCGTAATCTGTGAACTGCTGCTCCCTCAAAGCGTGACCCAAAGATGAAAACAAGTGATAGTCCGTTGGGGCCAAGTCTGGGGAATAAGCCGCATGTGTGAGAATTTCCCACCCAAACGTTTCAATGGTTTCTTTGGTTCGTTTTGCAGCGTGTGACGGAGCGTTGTCGTGCAACAAGATGACTTTGTGCTGCCTTTTTTGATATTCTGGTCTTCTTTGGCGTATAGCCTGGTTCAATTTCACCATTTGCTGTTGATAACGTTCCGTATTGACAGTTTCGCCAGGTTTCAGGAGTTCGTAGTAGATAATTCCCTTCTGATCCCACCAAACACAAAGCATTGTCTTTCGTCCATATCGATTTGGTCTTGGAGTCGATGTTGATGGCTCACCTGGAGATACCCATGATGCTCGACGCTTAGGATTTTCAAAAAAGATCCATTTTTCATCTCCAGTAACAATTCGATGAAGAAATGACTTTCTTTTGTATCTGGCGAGCAGCATCTCACAAGTGGTTTTTCGGTTCTCTTGCTGCCTTTCGTTCAGTTCATGTGGAACCCATTTCCCGATCTTCTGGATCTTCCCCATAGCTTTCAGACGCTTGGAAATAGTTTCCCGAGTCACGTTTAACTGTTCTGCCAATTGTTGTTGTGTTTGAGTTGAATCTTCATTCAACAATTCTTGCAAATCGGTGTCATCAAACTTTTTGGGCGGTCGGCCACGTGCTTCGTTCTTAATGTCAAAATCTCCCCTCTTGAATTTTTTGAACCATTCTTTGCACTGTGTTTCACCAAGAGCATAGTCGCCAAAAGCTTCTACAAGCATTCGATGAGATTCCGCGGCCGTTTTTTTCAAATGATAGCAAAAAATCAACGCCGTCCGCAAATCACTTTGTTGAGGAACAAAGGTTGACATGTTTGACGTGGTGAAAAAAATGTTGGGAGTATGAAATTGGAATTTTTTTGAGTTCGAAACTTAGAACAGACATAAACCAAACAAACAAACTCAATAACTAGACTGTATAGTACCAAAACTGGCCGCCAGGATTTTTCAAAGTAAAAGGCGGTTTCATAGGCACACCCCTGGTATATGTCTTCATTTTTTTTTTTTTTTGTGGGGGGGGGAGGGTTTAATTAATTTTTTCTTCTTTTCTAAAATAATTCTATTAAATTTAATCTTAAAAAATTTTGTAATCCATTTTAAAAATAATGATAAAATATATTTATTCTTATTATAATTCTCATTTTATCCAATTAATATTTCAAAGAATCTTTCTAAAAAAAAAAAAATTTAGAGGTCAAATTTTTTTTTTATAATTAAAATTAAAACAATTTCTTCTAACTTAAGAGTATTGATAATTGAGAAAATTTCAAAATAAAATTAAAAAGTATAAATTAGGAGTCCATCCTCCCAAATGATGTCCAAAGGAGGGAATTTTTACATGTATGATAAGTAAGTAATTAATGTTTAGAGATGTGTGTTTTGATGTGTAAAGAAAAGAATGGCAACTAAATATTATTTCATTTATTAGGCCCTCTATGCTGACGTTTCGGTCTTGGTTAAGACTTGTTGCGGGCTGTCAATATATTTAATATTGACAGCCCGCAAGCTCTGAGAATGGTCTTAACTAAGGCCGAAACGTCAGCATAGAGGGCCTAATAAATGAAATAATACCTAGCTGCCATTTTTTTCTTTATGCATTAACGATTATCAAGCTATAAAATCCACATCTTTAGAGTCTTATGACTTCACTTCACTATCTCAAAAAAAAAATTCGATGAAAAAATTATATTAAAAAGAAATAATCAAAAATAGAATTTAAGGTAGGGGAAGAAAGCAAAAGTGAAGAACCTCAATGCCGTTAATAAAGGATGATAAGAAAAAAAATTTGAGCTATACAACCCGAAAAAGTCATTAATTTTAAAGACCACAAACAAAGCGCCCTTTGGAAAAAAAATCAATCAAAAAGGACATGTATTTATGACACTCTCAACTGAAGCTCTCAACTTGATCCACTAGCAGAAATATATTCAAATAGGTAAAGGCAAAGTAGCTAGTTTATATTACAATTTATTGTCAAGCCAGGGCCGACGTTTCGGTCGCATATGAGACCATCTTCAAGACCAGGTTAATGTC
This sequence comes from Euborellia annulipes, assembly GCA_023213315.1. NCBI lineage: Eukaryota > Metazoa > Arthropoda > Insecta > Dermaptera > Anisolabididae > Euborellia > Euborellia annulipes. Next base: position 24,795 of record JAKCPI010015878.1, on the reverse strand, counting down.
TGAAAATACATCCTGGCCCTGAAGATGGTCTCATATGCGACCGAAACGTCGGCCCTGGTTTGACAATAAATTGAAATATAAACTAGATGCTTTGCTCATTCTTTATACCTATTTAAATACCAACATTCAGCTATATAACTCCTTAAAAAAAAAAACAAGAAATATACTCAAAAAAAGAGAATATAAAAAAACAATCTATGACTAAAAAGAAAAAAGTTTGAAAAAATTAAACTTATAAATTGAAAATTAATATCTAATTCAAATAGAATCACCCTTGTGGAAAAGAAAAAATCTAATACAATTATTGGGTGACAGTAGAGTGGTAGAGAACTCGCATCTTATGCTAAGGGGTTGGTGTTCGCTTCCGGATGCCAAAAAACAAATTTATTTCACATAAATCCACCAATTGCCTTAGATGTCGAAAAAGACTTCAAATAAAAAAATATCGTGAAAATTTTAAATTAAATATTTATTAATAAAATTTAAAAAAAATATTTAAAATATTCAATTAATTATTTTTAAAATTTACATCAATTTGGAAGCTTTGGTGGCGATACCACCACTTCTATCATAAGAGGCGAGACCTATACCTTTGCGCTACAGACCAGTGACAATTATATTTTTTTATATAATTAAAAAAAGACCTTACCTTAGTATGAAGACGATTTGAATGAACTCACTAAACAGCAAAATTAGTAGTAATAAATGTTGAACTGATGAGTCTGGAGTCGAAGGCGAGAATGAAAGTGTCGAGGCTGTGAGGTGCTCCCAAGTGGACTTCACTGCTCGGTGGCCTTTGGACTTATGATGACCTCAGAAGCCACCGATAGGCGCCTTCACCGATCAAAGGGCGATATGATAGTTAACCACGGAATCCTTGTTTTTTTTTTTTGCGCTTTGTTTGTTTAAGGAATATTTTAATTAATTATAACCAAAAAAATTCAATTCGGGAACAACATGATTTAATTACAACACTATACATCTTTAAAAAAAATTAATGGAATTTTTTTCTCCGGTTAACACTAGGCCGTGTAACACGACATTAATTAAATCATTTAATCCAATAATTATTTAACTAGTTATTATGATATAATACATATTAAAAAAATTAAAAAAAAAAAAATGAAATTACTATTATTCATATAAATATCTAATTTGTTCTATTTACAATGAGTAAAAATGTTTTTTTTTTTTATAAGTTAAAAAAGCAATGAGCCCGGAGGGGAAGAAGTGGATGGAGGAAGCATTAAGGGAGTTTTTAAAAAAATTTATTTAATCAATTAATTAATTATACCAATATATCATTTGGCAAACGTATGAATAAATAAATATTTTTTTTACATATAAAATCAAGTATTTGAATATAAAAAAAATTATTTCCAATTCGTAATTGAACCGAAGACCTTCGGTTAATTGAGTTCATAAATATTTAGAATTCGAAGTTGTTTTTTTTTATAGAGGATTGTATTGTTTATAGGAAGAATTAGAAATCAAAGAGAGTGCAGCTAAGATTAATTTTATTTATTTCCCCTCAGAGCTGACGTTTCGGTCCTGTTAAGATGGCTCTAAACAGGACCGAAACGTCATCTCTGAGAGGAAATAAATGAAATTACGCTTAGTTGCATTCTCTTTAATTTCTAATTCTACCTATAAATTTAGAATTCAATTTTCATGATTCTAAAGTTAATTTTTAATGCAAGAAATAGAATTATTAATTTTAAACTGATAACCGTTGGCTCTAAGTTGAAACATTATAATAGGAGAATTAATCAAGTAAGATAAGGTTTTTTGTTTCAATGATTTATTTAACACTTTATACGAATTATTGAAACAAAAAAAACCTTGTGTTATCTTACTTGGATTTAATTATCCCTTTAAAAAAAAGAAATAGAATATTGTAGTAAAGGTCGTTTAAAAAAATTGATGCTTGTAAATTTTGACGATTTATTAAAAAAAAACGCTAAAAATGTCATTATACTGTGAAAATCGATCGCCAACAGCTTAATACAAACTTATGCTGGTTTGATTTCAATGCATGTAAATAACCAGGGCGGTAGCCAGAGGAGAGGGAGGGAGGTTCAAACCCTCACTGGAATCCATTAAAATATAAATAACCCCCAACCTCCGAAGTATTTTCCTGGATGCCGCCCTATACATGTCTAGGAGAAATTTATTAAATATATTTAAAAAACCAATAATATTCTATTTTTGTTCTATTCTGATAGAAAATGAGGAGAAAATATGATCAGAATAATAAAAAACAACAAATAGAAGAGTACGACAAAAAAAAATGAAAAAAATTGGTAATATAAGAAAAGGTTTGTCGAAAAAGACTTGGCAGATTGACGGGGATCAGTGATTTTATATAAAAAGGGGTCAGGGGTTCGCTTCCGGTCTCAAGCAACAAAAATTTATTTTAATTGAATTGGCAATTAATCAATTGAAATAAATAGGGACATAAATATTGGCATCCGATGCCGAAAAAGACTTTAAAAAATATAAAATAGTAGGTTATTACTTTTTCTATAAAACTTTTTTATTAATTAATTTTTTATTTCTCGTCTCTTCATCGTGCTGCTGATACCCATGAGTAGAGATAAAAATTAAAAATTAAACCTATTCAAACCACTTGAGGTGATTGAGGAGTCAAATGTCAAGTAGGATATGAGTCAAAGATTAAAATTTTTCTTGGAATGGATTTTTTTTTTTTATAATTATATAGTATATGTTAATGTTCAGAGATAGATCGTAATCCCTTTTATATTATTAAAAAATTATTTAGATGTCACATGATCAGAAATATGATTTGAAATGAAATAGAAATGACTCATGATTAATTAGCGTTAAAACGCGTTATATAAATAATTTTTTTTTTTTAAGTTATCAAAGTTCATAAACATAATTAATCTATCAATCACCTATTCTAAAAAGTAAATAAAAAAAAATTTTGTTGTTGTTTTTTAATTAAAAAAATTTCCATAAGATTTTATCGAAGAAAAAGATGAAGAAGCTATCATTCTCAAGAAAAATATGTGACCTAAATATTTAATGATAAAAATTGTTTGGGATTAATTTGAAAATATATATTTTATCGATAATTTTACATTAATAATTAGCTAATTAACTTGTGTACCCAGAGGGGAGAGAAAAGGGGTGTTTGCTCTTCTTTTGTGCTTCAAGCTATCAGCGCCCTTGGAGTTCCCAATTTCATGAACGTACCCAGAAATTTATACCACTGTAGTAGAGTATTAGAAAAATATTTCAAATTTTTAAAAAAATCACACTTAAAATAGAGCTCCTTATAAAAAAAAAATATCTTTAGAAATATTTCTAAGAATTTCATAATAACTAATGAGTATTTTAAAATTTTTCGATGTAATTTTAATATAAAAAAAGATTAGTATTATCATTTTAATATAATAAAGTAAATAAAATTTAAAAAAATATGCACTTAACATTTTTTTTAGAGCGGCTGTTGGGTTCATTAGATGAAAGTCTACTTAATTACAGTACTTAAAAAAGATACTGATCATATGACATCTATCCTAAAATAACATGGATAATTTGTTCACTTGTCTTTATGAGCGAGGGATGAGATGTTTTCATTCATTCATATGAGTTCAGCTACTAATTCCGGCTGTCCATCTTTATTAACGGAAAGCTGTTGAGTTCTATGTTGGCCCAGGGAATGGGCATCCAGGGTCGCATATTGTGGCGATGGAGGTGATCCTCTTCGAATTGTTGCATAGGTGTTATCCGGTGCTGGTGATGGTGGATTCACGCTCTCACCTCCTGCAGAGGCTCCACCTTCAGGCTCGCAGAACACCTGCATTGTCAGTTCTTGTTCCTCGTAAAGTTTCAATTTTCTAGAAAAAAAATGAAAATTTCCGTTTTACGATTATGTTCTATAGGTACTAAAGATTCTCAAACGCTTATAAACAAGGCATTCTCATTCTAGTTGTAATGGTCCAGTGTGGGCGCCAGCTAATTCTCCGTGGGGGGGGGGGGGTCAGGATTGGGGCATTTACCAAAAGGAGGGCGGGGCGGAAATATATACATATATATATAGGCTATGTCAATAGAGAAAAAAAAAAAATTGGGGTACATCTAGGTCAGATACAATTGCCGAGGAGGTGCGCTTGCCATATAAATAGGATCATGAATGTGAATTTTGCGTAATGTTCCACTTCTCTAGTGTGTGTTATGGATACACTGCAAGTTTTTTAAATTATTCATTCCTTTTTTATACGAAAGATATAATTAGGAAGAGAGACAGACATGTGCGTAACTAGGGGGGTGCCGGGCCCCCATCCAGAAGGCCCTCCCAGAAAGCTCCCTGACCCAAGAAAAATTGAGAAAATATGGGGCTTTCCAGGCCCCCCGGAGGATAGCTGGTCCCATGTCCCCCCCCCCCCCCCACAGCGAGGATGGTTGGTCCCATGCACCCCCTCCCACCAGCCAAATGCCCATGGAGACAGGGAGGTAAAAAAAGAAAAGTTCAATGTTAAATAAGATCAATTTGAGATAAAACTTGAACCCATAATATTTACAGAAGAAATTTTCAGTATATGAGGTCCACCGATAAATTTAAATATTCTACGACCTTGATTATATTTAATTAATCTATTGCGCTTAAAAGAGCAAATTTGAAATTATTGTTGATTTTGAAACCAACTTAGACTAGTTATCGGATTAGTTTGGAATTTTATTGACATAAAAATTAAGAATAAATAAATTTTTTTTAGATAAAAAATGCGTAAATAGTAACTAAACAAAATAGTCTAGTCATATTAATATAAATTATACTCTATATTCAAATTTAAATTAAATTTTAACCGTGAATGATGCAGATTTCCCCATATGATTTGAATTTACGATTTTCATATCCGTTATTTCTATAAATAATGTTTCATCATAATTAAGTAAAGTTAATCAAGAAAACAAAGTTCATTTATAAAAAGTATAACTACTTCATAGTTTAAATTAAAACCATAAATGAGATAAAAGAATTTTAAGAATGAATATCCTTTATTAATGGGAATATTAAATGATTATGAATCATTATTAGGATTAAATATTCTATGGCAGGGATCTCCAACGATATTGCCCCTCTTATGTAAAACCTCATTGGCTAATTTATCTTAATTTTGGGTATCTCTATGTTTTTATTTTTTTTCAATTATTTTAGAGTTTAAGGCTTATTGGGAGTTAACAACTCTTTTAATAATAAATCGTCGGATCCCAGACAGTCCGATGAATTTATTTAAAACATTTGAATACTAAATGGTATTATAAAAAAGCGCCATTGTTTAATATAAAAAAAATCTAAGTCCAATATATGTCATGTCAGTTAAATATTGGAAAAACCCCTAAAACTTATAAGCCCATATTAAGTTATTTCTACATTTTTATTTTATTGAGTCTAACAGACAATTTTATGATTAAATAGGCCTACATAACAATTAGAGTTGTGGTGTGTCAAATGAACAATTGTAGGAAAAGGTAAAGTTAAATCTTAGCGATTTACCTTTTCCTATTAAAGTACATAAATTATAGAAGTTATACCTTATTTCATTTTATTTAGAGAATATATAAACCAGGGCCATAATCAACGGACAGAAGGGGGGGGAGGGGGCTGGGGGAGTAAACCTCCGGGGCCTGGATCTTCTGAGGCCCAATACCTTTAAACTTCATCCATAAATTACTAATGGGAAAAATTAAAATTTTCAATAGATTGTCACCTTTTCTCACACAGACAAGCTGCCAATTTGGCTGCCTAACTACTCGGCATAAATTAAGTCTCAATACTATTGCAATAGATGGTACAGTACAGCGAGAATTCATATACACATTGTTACATGATCGATTATTATTAGAATATAAACTTAGGTTATTTGGTATTGAACTGTAATTTTATATTAACATCCGACTCAGTTCTATTAAAAATGACCTAAGTTTATATTCTATTGATAGTAATAACCGATCATGCAACAAGGGGGATAATTCTTGCTTTAATCATATCGCCTGCTGAGAATCATAGCAGCCAAAGTCCGAAAATTCAATTTTTGAGTTAAGCCTACGAAACGTTGTTAAAACGTCTTCTCTCTTGAGTGCCAAAGTGGCGAATATATATTTCTATTCTTTGCTATTGATTCTGGCCTATTCATTTGTTGCCCGGTTATTTAAATGTATATGTTTATAAAACTTTCAAACGACTTTTCTCGAATTAATGAATTTCGGACTTTCGCCACTATGATTCTCAGCAGGCTATATATTGTAGATTGGTGCACCAAGATGCCCGTCATCGGATTGTTCTAGATTACCAAATAAAATTATTTTAGGAGAAAATTGAGAAATATCTGCTTGCAGATAATCTGCGGGGCATTACTTTTATTCAAAAATAATTTTAACAATAAAATAAATTCAGCCTATTGGCTAGGAATATTTTTTAACCCTTCAAATTCTTCCAATTTTTATTTCTGCAAAAGATATAAAGTGATAAGTAAATGCGCTAATTTCCTTTGCAGATAAAGAAACAAATTAATATGTTTACAAGCAAAACATCAATAAATAAATAAATAAATATATTTTAGATAAATAAAATTATTCAGGAAGACTCGTTAAACTTTCTAATTAATCTTTAGGATAAAATTCCATTCAAGTTCAAAAGTTCATTGATGATAATTGCACTTCAGACATATCTTAATTTCCTACTTTTTAAGATGATTAATTCGTTAGCGTAATTTTCAAAAATTAATAATAATGTTGAAAAAAAAAATAAAATTCAGGAAGGTGTGATTTGAAAATATAAGCTGATATTTATTTATTATTATTCCTTTTTGTTCGGATTCCAGAGTGCATAAGAAAGGTCCTATAAACTCTATCATGGGTCAGTGAGTTGGGGGCATCATGGAAATATTTTTAATTAATCGCATTCCATACTTAGATACTTTAAAATGAGTCATTATTAAATGCTATTTGCAGATTTGAAAAAAATAATTGCATTGCAGATTAATTATCTTGAAAAAAAAAATTAATTTTGAAATTATAAACATAAAAAACGTTTCCGGATTTAAGAGAATTCTAATTTTTCCTTTTTAGTAAGTAAAAAGTATAAATTCATTTAAAAATATTCCAATGCTTACTGTTCCATCCAAAGTGGGTTATCTGTTGTGGCTCCTTCAGCCTCCGCGATCTCCTTACTGATGAGAGCCTGTTTGGCTCCAGGCTGTGGTCCAGTCATAGGAAGTACCCAATGGCGTAGACAACAGCACACAACTCCGAAGGTGACCAATCCAACTAATAATACTACAGTAAGAGCTGCTAAGGCCACAAGGGCAGGATCGGTAGGCGGTTCGGGTTGAGTAGTTACTGCAGGGAAAACATTTTCAATTCTATATTGATGATAAGATGCCTTTAGGTCGTCGTATTTTGCATCGATTGTAGTTAGTAATTGGTCCACTGAAACAACCTGTTCAACAAAAGAAAGATTATCAATTAGTGATATAAATGATAATCATATATATAATTCAGTGATGCTTTAAGGGTAATGATATTTTCTCTCACTGATATTGGAGCGAATACTAGCCAATCAGGAATCAAAGAGCCTTTGGGCCTATTGGCTAACTCAATAATTCACAACGTTGTAATTTTGATTTTATATATATATATATATATATATATATTAAAAATCAAAATTACAAAGTTGTTGACGAAATCTCAAACAATCTATTATATATTTTATTTACTGTACTCTTTTGGTTTTTCAGTAATCTAAAATTTTGTAAATTCTCTTGTTTGTGTATGATGATGCTTAATTTGATTTGTATCTATGATTTATATAAAGAAATCAAAACCCTAGTTAAGCGCTGAGTTGGCCACTATCAAGTCTCTATTTAAAAAATACTAATAAAATAAAACACAATTTAGAATTATTAAAAATTTATAAGAAGTGGATGCCAGAAGCCTCTATGAGAATCATAGCTACACCTATTTTTTGAGATTTAGATAAATAAGGAGCCATTTTAAAATACTTCTTTACACCTTAAGCGATTGTTCAAGACTGATCTGGTGTTGGTGGTTGGCCTGATCGATTGGTACGTGTGTAGGCTGGCCCCCACCTGACCGGTCGGTTCTAACTCATCAGGTAGGACAGTCACTCTTACTCCCCCTTAATTGATATTTTTAAGATGAATAAAAAAAGAATGATAATGCTAGTTAAGTACCTGCCAGTTAGAAGGATCAACAGCATGAACAAAAACATCCGTCCATCGACGATCGGGATGATAACGAACATCATCAAGAACAATTCGGAGATGAGTAATTCCCGAGAGGGCATTGAGTAATCTCTCTCTTGCGTATGAACAGCTTCTGGTAATCTTGATATTACAATACGTACAAGTTGTCCTGGGGTTGTCACCCAAATATATACATGACTTTTAACTGAACGATGCGGAGGAGCTGTCTCACGGGCTTCCACTTCAACAACAAACCGAGCTTCAGCGTATTCAGCCATATAGCCTGCTGTTACTAAATGGCCATCTCGGGAAACCTAGAAAAAGAAATAGTTTACAATGATATATTTTGAAAATGGAGCAGATGCCTTTTTGTAAAAATAAAATTAATAATAACAATAGATATAACTAATTATGTTCGTTTTATCAGTAAAAACGTTTGAAAATAAGTTTTATTTTTCTTTAGTTTTTTTTTGTTTTATTGGGAATGTGTTGTCTGTTAATGGGCATACACATCTATTTTTTTTCCTTTTATTTTGTTATTTGTTCTTATTGTATTTAAATTTGTTTTGTGTTTGATGGATCTAGCCCTCGGTGGCTAGATCCATCAAACACAAAACAAGTCCTCGGTGACTGGGGCCTCTAAGCGGGTGGTTAATAAATTTATTTATTTACTTAACTTAGTCAACTGATTTTAATGTTGTATGGCTGTGGAGATTTAATCAGGAACTTTGCAGCTAGGAGATTAAATAAAAAATCTTTTATTTAATTTTTATTCGCCGACGTTTCGGTCGTCAATCACGACCTTCATCAGGGCAAATATTGTCAACAATACACGATCTTAGGAATTTCAATGTCTACGGTAATTATATACAATTTCTTTTTAATTTGATATGTACAAAAAATTATCATTTACTTGCTTGGGATCTCTGATTAAATGATACACTCAAAGTCATACATGATCTGACAAATGATACACTCAGTGTATCATTGATTCAGAGACCCAAAGCAAGTATATGATAATTTTTTGTACATATCAAATTAAAAAGAAATTGTATATAATTACAGTAGACATTGAAATTCCTAAGATCGTGTATATTTAACAATACCGAAATGACGGCGAATAAAAATTAAATAAAAGATTTTTTATTTAATCTCCTGGCTGCAAAGTCCCTTCGGATCCTGATTAGTCAACTGATATCTACAGTCACCTTTTCACCCGTATATCTCTCTTTTTTTTAGCCAGATTAAAATTTCTGTTCTTTTTCATTTTTTTCTCGCTTAATTATTATCCCATATTTGTGGAGCGGAGATGCAAAACTATCTTTATCCACCAAGCACTTTTTTTGGTAAATCGAAAAAAACTAAATATTATTTTTGCAATAAAAAATTAGCAAAAAAACATTTTTGAGCTGTTCATGGGTTTAAAGCAAGTAATTTGGGAAAGTTTTATTAGGATACATGTATCTTCTTCTCTCCTAGACTTATTCCCGCAGTGTGGGGTCGGCGGAATTGGTTTTTTGCGACCGGAAGAAATAGAAGAGGCCGACCTGTTGCACGGTCTGACGCCTGTTGGAAATATAGAAAAAAGGGACAGACATATAAAGAGCAGATGGACTGCCAGCCCCAACTCGGGTAGGTCGTGGTCGCCATCCACGTACCCACAAGATGTAGGCCCCTGGGCATCATTAGAATGCATGTATAAATAAATAAAATATTGATAAAATGTGTTGGACAAGGAGAGTTTTGCAGCTTATATTTATATGAATTTCACCTTAAAAGGTACGGGTACAACAGCTCCTGAAGTCTCTTGACTATCTCCCCGATAAAGCAATGCTTGGGTGACTTCAAGCACTACTGAACCATTTGTGCCAGCATCTGCATCATGAACGCTTAAACTCGTGACACGTTCACCTGGTCCAGCAGATGAACTCACTCCTGAGTATAAAACATCGTCTTCAAATTGTGGCGGATTATCATTTTCATCTAAAACTGTAACAAGAACGTTGGCAATAGCTGCCTCGGCGCCTCCTGGAGTCGTAGCTTCCACTTGAAGACTGTAAGAATCTCGAATTTCTCTGTCAAGAGATAAAGCTAATCGTAAAGTTCCATCTCGTTCTAAAGTGAATGCTTCTGAGCCATCATCAGAAAGAAGACGGTAATCTATTCTTTGACCAGGACCAGCTTGAGCTTGAACCTGTAAAAAATAAGTAATTAGTCATACTGTTCTTAAAAAGATATGTACTAAGTAAGGGAATAGAAGAATCATTTAATTCTCCTTTAGTGCTGCAGAAATGTCTGATAGTTTTGAGAGTGAAAATAGAAAATTGGTTATATTTGATCTTTAAATTTAACATATTTGCCATTGTTACTTGTACCACAAAAATTTTTAGAACACAATTTAGTTATGGAAAACAATGAGTTTTCAATTTTAAATCACATGTGTGTTTATTAAAGCTTTTGTGATTTGTATTATTATTATTATTATGCGAGTTTTTAATTATAGACCACATTTTTGTATTAATTATTTGAAGCACATTTTACTCTTGTATTTCGATAGGAAAGTTAGGAGAAATGGTTGCCGTAGTAACAAAATATAAATATTTTTCAATATTTATAAATTTAAGGGCGGCCATTCACGATCGCTCCATCCGTCCAAAATAAACAAAAATGGAGCGATGTCACTCCAAAAACTGACCGGGAGTGGGGAAAACAAATGAATATCGTGTAGGCAGCGGCGTAACCAGCCTTTGAGGGGGGGGGGGGCGAAGCTCAACTAGGGCGCCGATTTTCCAGGGGGCTCCGCCCCTGACCCCTTGCTCGCCTTCGGCGAGCAATTGCCCGCCTTCGGCGGGCAAATTTCTTGCATCCAGTAATTTTCTCAGCGAATTTGTTTATATTTACATGTTTTTTAATGGCCCCTGTCTGATTTTGTTTTGATTTTCTCAGTGGCGTACCGAGGGGGGGGGGGGGCGAGGGGGCGGTCCGCCCCAGGCCCCGAGCCGGCATAGGCCCCCATATATTTATAAAAAAAAATTTAATAAAAATTTCCCTTTGAGAGGCCCCGGGGCCCTCAGGGCTCAAGTAAAAATGGGAAAATTTAGATAAAAAAAGAAAATTTAATAAAAATTTCCCTTTGAGAGGCCCCCGAGACCCTCAGGGCTCAAGTAAAAACAAAATTTATTAAAATTTCTCTTTGAGAGGCCCCGGGGCCCTGGGGCTCAATAAAAACAAAATTTATTGAAAATTTCTCTTTGAGAGGCCCCGGGGCCCTTGGGGCTCAAGTAAAAACAAAATTTATTGAAAATTTCTCTTTGAGAGGCCCCGGGGCCCTCAGGGCTCAAGTAAAAACAAAATTTATTGAAAATTTCTCTTTGAGAGGCCCCGGGGCCCTCAGGGCTCAAGTAAAAACAAAATTTATTGAAAATTTCTCTTTGAGAGGCCCCGGGGCCTTCAGGGCTCAAGTAAAAACAAAATTTATTGAAAATTTCTCTTTGAGAGGCCCCGGGGCCCTCAGGGCTCAAGTAAAAACAAAATTTATTGAAAATTTCTCTTTGAGAGGCCCCGGGGCCTTCAGGGCTCAAGTAAAAACAAAATTTATTGAAAATTTCTCTTTGAGAGGCCCCGGGGCCCTTGGGGCTCAAGTAAAAATGGAAAATTTAAAAAAAAACAAAATTTATTGAAAATTTCTCTTTGAGAGGCCCCGGGGCCCTCAGGGCTCAAGTAAAAACAAAATTTATTGAAAATTTCTCTTTGAGAGGCCCCGGGGCCTTCAGGGCTCAAGTAAAAACAAAATTTATTGAAAATTTCTCTTTGAGAGGCCCCGGGGCCCTTGGGGCTCAAGTAAAAATGGGAAAATTTAGATAAAAAAAAACAAAATTTATTAAAATTTCTCTTTGAGAGGCCCCGGGGCCCTCAGGGCTCAAGTAAAAACAAAATTTATTGAAAATTTCTTTGAGAGGCCCCGGGCCTTCAGGGCTCAAGTAAAAACAAAATTTATTGAAAATTTCTCTTTGAGAGGCCCCGGAGCCCTTGGGGCTCAAGTAAAAATGGGAAAATTTAGATAAAAAAAAACAAAATTTATTGAAAATTTCTCTTTGAGAGGCCCCGGGGCCCTTAGGGCTCAAGTAAAAACAAAATTTATTGAAAATTTCTCTTTGAGAGGCCCCGGGGCCCTTGGGGCTCAAGTACAAATGGGAAAATTTGTAAAAAAAACAAAATTTATTGAAAATTTCTCTTTGAGAGGCCCCGGGGCCCTCAGGGCTCAAGTAAAAACAAAATTTATTGAAAATTTCTCTTTGAGAGGCCCCGGGGCCTTCAGGGCTCAAGTAAAAACAAAATTTATTGAAAATTTCTCTTTGAGAGGCCCCGGGGCCCTCAGGGCTCAAGTAAAAACAAAATTTATTGAAAATTTCTCTTTGAGAGGCCCCGGGGCCCTTCAGGGCTCAAGTAAAAACAAAATTTATTGAAAATTTCTCTTTGAGAGGCCCCGGGGCCCTTGGGCTCAAGTAAAAATAAAATTTAGTAAAAAAACAAAATTTATTGAAAATTTCTCTTTGAGAGGCCCCGGGGCCCTCAGGGCTCAAGTAAAAACAAAATTTATTGAAAATTTCTCTTTGAGAGGCCCCGGGGCCTTCAGGGCTCAAGTAAAAACAAAATTTATTGAAAATTTCTCTTTGAGAGGCCCCGGGGCCCTTGGGGCTCAAGTAAAAATGGGAAAATTTAGATAAAAAAAAACAAAATTTATTGAAAATTTCTCTTTGAGAGGCCCCGGGGCCCTCAGGGCTCAAGTAAAAACAAAATTTATTGAAAATTTCTCTTTGAGAGGCCCCGGGGCCCTTGGGGCTCAAGTAAAAATGGGAAAATTTAGATAAAAAAAGAAAATTTAATGCAAATTACCCCTTGGGGTTCAGGGATATACGGTATTTTAAAAATGTTTTTGTGTATGGAGGAGAGGGATATTTAAAAATGACCACCCCCACCCCAAAAAAAAAAAAATTCAATATAAGGCCCCCTCTTCTAGTTCCGTCCCAGGCCCCCAACTGCCTCGGTACGCCTCTGATTTTTCTTTGCTTTTACGAAAAATGTCGTTTTCTTCTGTGATTATTTCAAAAACTATTCAGTTTTCGGGAAAATATCAAAGAATAAAAACTTTTTAAAATAAAGTATTTTATTTCGACGGGCATGCAAATGAAATTTTATTTAAAAATTGCTAGACATTCGTTCATTCATTCACTAAATCTCGGGCGGGAATGGGCGGATTTGAAAAAATTCCGGGCGGGCTCGGGCGGGCCTGAAGAATGGTAAAAGCCCTTTGATTTTGAGAAAATCGAAAAAAACTGAAAAACTACATCAGTAAAATACTAGTACTTTTTGGCCGATTTTGATTAAAAGCTTATTTTCACGGTCCCGGGGGTGTTTAACTTAAATATAACATTTCAGTCGCATAGCTCAATTCCTTCATGCTTAAAAAAATTTTGAATTCCAATTAAATATTAAGGCTTATACGAATCCTGTGTAAATCTCCACAGCCTTAAAACATCAAATAAAGGCTTATATATTGCAAATAAAAAAAATTTTAATTATAAAGCCTCTATATACGTTATTTATTATTTTTGGAATTAAATTCATTTAAAATAGTAGAATTCAAGTTGTAATATAATTTTAAAAGAAAACAATCAATTTTTAAGACAATCGATGAAAAGAATATGATAAAATCACATTCGCTGGGCTATATCTTAGAGGCCGTAGGGCGCCTATGCCGGTTCCGGGGGCGCCAAGGGCTCGATGCGCCTGGGGCGGGGGGGGCTCGAGCCCCCCTCGCCCCCCTGGTTACGCCACTGCGTGTAGGGAATGGATGACATCCATTTGGAGCGATCGTGAATGGCCGCCCTTACATCTTGAATTCTAATTCATATATCGGCTGAAACTAAATATGTATCGACACATAAAATCTAGTGGGACAACAACAGATCACAACATTCAATTACCGAAGGTAAGAGAAAGTTGTGTGCTGTGCGACCAGTCACTCCATATTTTTTTTTTTTTGAAAAGCTATTACACTTGCAAAACGTCAGATATTTCAGCCGCGCACTGTATATAGAATTTAAATAAAAGATATATGATTATTGATAAGTGGTATAGGGTGATAATAATTTATTAAATTAATTAATTACCTGTCCAACTGTAGTACCTGCTGGTCTATTTTCTAGAATAGCAAAACGGAAGGGAAGCCTCTGCGGCTCAAATTCAGGGCCAGGGCTCGGAGCTCCGATCAAAGCCACAGTGAGAAAACGCAAAGTTTCATATGCTGCTGGCTGTCCTTGATCACGTGCGACCAAAACCAGCTGATATGGAGGCTGAGGTTGTGAGGAATTATCCGCAAGGACAGTTTTAGCTCTCAGTTCACCTGTCTCGCGGCTTAAAGTAAAATGACTTGTTTCTTGTACATTTTCAGTCCCAACGCGCAGGTGGTAAGTAACTTGACCATTTGCTCCAGCGTCTTCATCAGTTGCTAAAATAGCAAAAGAGAAAAATAAAATAAATGATAATATAAAAATAAATTAAATTTATTGAAGAAGAAGATACAGCTTTTTTATTATTATTATTATTATGGAAGTTTAAAAATATAAGTACTATGCAACGTTTCGACTGCTTATTCTGCAGTCGTTTTTAAGTAATGCGCACTTGCCCCGACTCAAGTGAACTAACCTTTAAGGGACAGTTACGGGCAGTTTATATACAACATCAGCGCCATCTACAGTCATTTCTTTGAAGTTAAACACAAACTCAGCTCCATCTACACTCATTCCCATGAATTGAAGTTTGTTTCTAACTTCATAGGAATGACTCTAGATGACGCTGACGTTGTTGTATCAATATATAAAATGTACACAACGGTCCCTAATAGGTTAGTCGCTTTAGTCAGAGGAAGTACACAGCTTAAAAACGACTGCAGAATAAGAAGTCGAAACAATGTACCGTATTAATAAATAATGAATGTAGTCTATTAAAAACTTCCATACCAATAAAAATCAGAAAAGATTTAATAAATACAATACATTCATGATAAATATAACCTAAAAAATATTTTTTATTGATAAACCAAAGCTGACGTTTCGTCACATATAGAATCATCTAAAGAGCTAAGCCAATCCTCATAGAGTTATTAGGTAGAAAATTCAGTCAGTTCTAAATTAATAAAATCAATACCTTTAACTTGCATAACCAAATAGCCGGGTAGTCCAGCTTCGGCAGGAACTTCTACTGTTGCATTAGCTTGAGCCGGCATCAAGAATATCGGAGGGTTTTGATTAGCCGCGGTAACATTAATAGCCACCATCGTTTGATCGGCATGAGAACCTTGACCCCCTCCGTCTCGAGCCTCAACTATAAGATGATATTCTCGGGGACCTTGATCTCGTATGCCTATAGTTGGATAGACAATGCCAGATTCGGGATCCAGACGAAATGATGCAAGAGTATCGGCATCTCCTTTTAGCGAGTATCGAACTAATCCAGCAATTCCTTCATCTTTATCCTCTGCTCGGACTTGGACTAAAGTTGGAGCTGGTTGAAGAGTCACCGAAGCAAGAGCTGAAGCGTGATAAACCTGAGAATAAAATAGTTATAAATAAAATCTGTATAGAAATGTTTTGGAAAAGTGATGAAATTAATACATTTTAGATGTTTTTTATTTTTTCCTTGAATTAGGCCTATTGTTACAAATTTAATGGGACATGAGAGGCTATTCAAAAACAAATAATATTTGAACTATTTTTAAAAAAGAATTATAGTTCCATTCATATACTTGTTTAAGGCTATAATTTTATAGAGAGGTGTAAATTTATAAAAATGAAGAATTTTATTTATTTTATTTTGAAATTCCTAACGGGATTCCCCGTTTATTTGCCCGAGGTGCTTAAGTGCACGAAGACACAGACCTCAAACCCAACCGGCCTCTGGCCGTAGCCATCTACCGGCACCCCGTGAAGTTACATCATTTCCTATCTCTAACTCCTCCTTCTACTTTCGTCTCTAGCTAGTGAGCTAATCCTTATTTCTGGTTCCAACCGGCTCCTTATATCCAACCTCTTCTATGCTATGGAGGATGTCCTAGTTGAGGAGGGACTCCCTCAGCACTGGCGTGTAGCCTACTCCTTTCGAAGAATGCATCACTGAGAGGGAACCTTCTTTACGTCCCTTCCACAGGACGGGATGTCACAGCAACTCCCTCTCCTCGTAGAGTTGCCTGAGGGCTATTGTGGTGAGATCCTATATTCCAATCCAGGGCTTGCTTGAGGATTTGTTTACATTAAATAAATATTTTTATTTAATGAAAAATCCCGCACGTCAAGGATTTGAACAGGGATCTTCTTTGCAGAAGCTGACACCATAGCTCACTACACCAGCGAGCCCCTAAAAATGAAGAATAAATCTAACAAATTTCTATTGACCCTTCTGAAGCTAATATTTTGACCCACATACAGAATTATTCTCTAAAAACAGACGATAAAATTTTTACATCCAAAGCTGACGGGGGCTGAAGTGGGTGTTACAAAGTAAAGTAATAACATCAGCGTTAAAAAAATGCGCTCAAGGCCGGCGGCGGCTAGTTTAATTTTCTAATTAGAATACCTTTTGAGTAAATATAGGAGAATTGTCATCAACATCCAATAAACGAACTCGTACTAATGCAGTTTGACTGTGTTGACCATCAGATGCTGTCACTTGAAGTCGTAAATTTGCAACAACTTCTCTGTCAAGGGGTCCTGACTCTCGAACACTTATCTGTCCGGTATCAGAATTGATTTCAAATGCGTTCGCGACTGTCGCCGTTGTGCCTGGACCAGGGGATATGGAATAAGTTATATGGCCATCCGCATCAACGGCTGTCACACGAACCACAGGGGTCCCAGGAGGCGCATTTTCCTCTACTGCTGCTTCATATACTGCCTATTAACAAAAAAAAAATTATTCTTAAAATATTTTATATAGGTAAAATATATATTAAAAAAAAAACACTTTAGAGAACAATTTAATTTTGAATATGCTAACTTTTTTGACCCAAGCCTCTCCAAGCTCTTCCTGTAATTTACGTTTTTTAGAGAAAAAATAAAATACAGCAATACCTTGGAAAATTCGGTTTTATTATAGTACGGTTTGGAATTTTCCAATATAAATTTTTTATGTTCCTGGTTGAGTTATCTTGGGTGGCTCAGGGGGTAATTAGTTGATCTTTTGAAATCACTTCTCGCTCATCATCAGATCAACCTCACCTGCAAGTCAATAATATTTTGAGGATGGTCCCATATGTGACCGAAACGTCGACCCTGGTTTATTAATAAATTGAAATATAATTAGCTGCTTGCTCATTTTATTCTTCCTATTTGAATATTTTATTAATTTATAAAAAAAATAGCTTTTAAAATTTTGCACTTTCTTATATAGTGAAAACAAATTTTTTTGATCTGCAGGTCCTAATGGTGAGTTCGAAAAGGTCAACATTTTATAATAAAAGTTGTACTTTTAATAGACTGTCTTTCAACATTTATCTAAGTTTCTTACTCAACAGCCATCTAAAATTTTAATCAGTGCCTTAATTAGTTCCTTGAATAGTCCGGTTTCAAATTTACCAGATACTATTCGATGTATTGCTGTTCTAATAAAGAAGGAATCAATTAATTTAATTTCATCAATTAATTTTTTTAAATTTTTTCGAAAGAATAAATAATTATCATTATAATACATTAAAAAAAAAACCAAAATAAATTTTTTCTAATTATAGAGTAGGGGTAAATAATTACCCGTAATAGATCTAATGATTAAATTTCTTAAACTATAAAAAAAATTAATAACATAAATAAACATTTTAAAAATGACAAGTAATTTCTATATATTAGCGTGACTTTTAATATTAAAAGGGGTTATTGTGATATATTTCATAGAAAAAATTATCAAGAAAAAGAGAATGACAAAACTAATTTCTTGCTCTACATTTTAAGTAAATTATTATATTAAGTTATTTAAAGATAATTCAAGAAATAAAAAAAAATAGCAATCATTCTAATTAATGAATAGATATTTTGAAAGATAAAATACCTGGGTGAAAATTGGTTCGTTGTCATTGATATCCTGAACGATTACAAGAACAGAGGCGGTGGCTGTGAGTTGAGGAACACCCGAATCCAAAGCCAAAAGGGTGAAGGCAACTTGTTGGACTTTTTCGAAATCTAATCTCGATTTGAGTTTTATTTCTCCGGTTCCTGAAAATTAATATGGTATATTAATAAGTTAAATTGCACATTTAATAGACAAGAGTTTGTTTATGGATGTGTTGATTAGAAGAAATAAAAAAATATTTAGAAGTATCTTAAGATTTGAATTCTCTCCATAATGTGAGGTTGGATAATTTTTTACCTAATTTGAGTTTAACATTTAAATAAATTTTTTTCTTTCTAAATAATCTAAAAACAAAAAAAAATAGCAATACCTCGAAATATAAATAAATATATTTCAATATTAAGCAAGAAAATGAATAAAACAACATGTATATCTTTTTGTCCCTATGTATTCTAAAGGTTGACAAAAGGTTATAAAAAATCTTTTATTCATCATTCGTTAACTTAATATTTAAATAAAAATACGAGCATCTTTTAAAATAAAGTAGATTGAAATTTTGGTTTGAAATGAGAATCTGTAATTTATGGGAAAATGCAAAATGGTATAAATGATGAGCTTACAAATAAATGACAAATAAAATAGGCCTACCTTGAGAAAATGTTAATAAAATAAATAGCAAGGAATTTTAAATATTTATAAAAAATTTACGAACATGATAGCCTAGATAATATTTCCAACATTATCACCATTTCGCATTAATTGTTTGAAAATATTTTTGTATTATTCGATTTGAAGTCAATTCAAGTGAAATAAATAAAAATCTATAGAAAGCGAACCTCCGACCCCTAGCACAAGAAGCTAATGCTTTTCCACTGAGCCACGGGTCGAGAAGTAAATAAAATATTTCCTATATAGAATTTATTTTTCATTTTAAAAAGTAATCAAAGAATGAAAAAAGTTCTTTTTCAATATTTTACCTGAATCTACTGTAAAGTAGGGAGATTCTGGTTCAATTCGATATGTTAATGTAGGTGTTTCATCGTCAACGGCTGAAAAAATTCCAAGAGTTGCTCCTAATGGTTGTTCTTCAGACATGGAGACACGAATATCGGGATTTGTTTCTGTCCATGGAGGACGGAATCGAGGAGCATGTTTATTTACACCTACTACCGTAATAACAAGAGTTCCTTCTCCTTTTTGAAGAGTATCTGCAGTTGTGTCAATGACAGTAACAGGAAGAGTAACAACCGCTGCGGTATCACGAGAAAGAGCCTAAAATTTTAATAACGCATCAAGTTATTTTTTTAATAAAAATTAAGAGAGAAATTAATTCTTACATTTTTTACAGTAACATTGCCAAATGGAGATACTTCAAAAAGATCCGTAATTTTTTGACTTTCAGGAACATGTTTTCCATATTGATCTATCGCAGTAACAGGACCTGAGATTGAAAAGCGAAGGCCATCTTGTTCAGCATCTGGATCGGTTGCTGAAAGAAGATGAACTTGTGTACCGATAGGCACATCTTCAGCGATTGAGGCACGTTGAGTAGTTGGCACAAATACAGGAAGTTTATCATTTCTATTTAATAAACGAATAAGTAAAGTAGCTGTTCCGGTTAAAGGCGTAGTTCCTCCATCAATTGCAGCAAGAATTAGTTCATATTTAGAACGTTTATCATAATCAAGTTTAGCTATTGTTGAAATTTCTCCAGTGTTTGAATCTATTTGAAAATGATCAAATGATCCCGTTTCTATTCTATAGGTCACTCGTGCATTTTCACCGGCATCGGCATCTAAAGCGTGAACTTGTTCAACAGTTGTGCCGATTGGAGCATCTTCGGCTAGCATGGTTTCATACATTTCTGATTCGAATTTAGGTTTATTATTATTGACATCGCGCACAACAAGTTGCACAGAACAGTTTGCTGTAAATCGTCCATCTGATACTTGAATATTTAATAAAAATGGTTTAAGTGGATCTGGAGGCAATGTAAGTCCCTAAAAAAAAGATTATTATTAGTTGTCAGTTCTAAATTTTTCAGATATTATCTTACATTCAAAATTAAATATTTTATTATGATTATACACAAATATTAAAAATAAAATAAAGACAAATACATTAAAACCCCTCTTAACCGGCCTGGTCAGGACCGAGTCTCTGGCCGGATAGCCCAGCCAGTATATCCGAGGTTTCAGAAAAAAAATTGATTTTCATTAATTTTCATCACATTTTTTCGTTGCCCTAACTCGCTCATTTTTGTTTAAGTGAGTCAAGCCTATGTAGTGGAAAAATAGATTGGGAAGTAAGCGAGTAAACAAACTCGGGAACTCCCTTCCCCCCCCCCCCCCCCCCCCCCCCCCCCCTCTTCAACAATTTAGACCCCAACCCTATTTATTTCAAATGATTTGTAGTCAATTCAAATGAAATACATTTTTCTCGCTTGGGACGGGAAGCGAACCCGAGACCCCGGCACGAGAAGCTAGTGTCTTCTCTCTGAGCCACGGGTCACGGGCATAAAACGTTAAAAAAATGAAATTAATTTATTCTTTCATTTTGACTAAAGCATTCTTGAAAATTAAAATTAATCAATCTCCAAACAATATTACAATTAGTGATGGTACATTTTTTTATGGGAACTTGTTTTTTTTTTTATTATTAATTAGCCTATAATATTTTATAATGAGGAATGACCACCTGAGGATTGGCAATTCCAAGTAAGCCCGACTCCGGATCTACCCTTAATACTTTAGCAGCATCCCCTTCAACAGAATAGCGAAGGTTTGAAGTCTTGTCGAGATCAGAGGCTGTGACAAACGCTGCAGGCTCCAGTCGAGTGGCTCCTTCCTCTGCACTCAGGTGAAGGAGAGGCGTCTCACAGGTTGGAGGATTATCATTGTCGTCAATTAGAGTAATCCGAAGAGGTACTACAGCATCCCGACCCTTGCCTCCTTCATCAGTTGCTTGTACAGACAAAAAATACATATGTTGACCTTCAGCGTCTAAACAAGGAGCTCGACCAGGAGTTGCGCATGGAGCCACCTAGAACAAAGAAAAATTATTAACGGATATTTTAGAAAAATAACTTTTTGTGTACTATATACTATATACTATTGTATATTAATATTAATCTTTGTTCATTATTGAGAATCTCTTAATTATTTTTTTAAATTACTTCCCACTCCTGAACACTCTCCTACCTTGTGATTTCCTATCGTAGTTTTTTTTATTTATTAGGAGAGTTTTTTATTATAGACCACATTTTGTATTAATTATTTAATAAAAATATAATTACTGTACAACATTTCGACTGCTTATTGTGCAGCCGTTATGAAGTACTGTGCACTTGCTCCGACTCAAGTGAACTGAGCTAGAAATTTTTTATATTAAAAATTAATAATTAATAAAAATCCTCTAATTAAACTAATATAATGAAAATGAGGGTCAAAAATTCACAAATAGGGAAATTTATCTTTTTAATTATAAATTTATTTTTTAATATATTCAATTTAATAAAAAGATGCTTATTTATAAAAAAAAATGAACAAGATTTTTATAAGGAAATAAAATGTGAATATAAAAGAATCGTAAAACAAGAGAAGAAAAATAAGAAGTAAAAAAAAAATTTCAGATTTAACATTCATATGAAAGAGAGAATTTATTTAATTTTATAAGACAATCTAATAAACCATGAAAGAAAAAAAAATAGACGAAGTCAGCATAAAATTGGCATCGCGAAGTAACATTGGAATGATTGGTCCTTAAACCATCTTCTGTTTAAATACATGACTAAGCAAAGGTCTTAAATTAAGGGTTCCAAGGGGGAGAAACTTTCAAGATGATTTGCATATTCTCTCGAGTCCAAGTGGTATGTGTGAGTGTATGTATATATACTATATATATATATATATATATACCGTAACAAGGCCGGTTAACGGGTCGATGCCAAATTTCTCCGCACCCTGTCCCAAAAGGGTGTACCGCAAACCGCCAGGTCCTCCGGTACCCATTGCATCACGATCCTTTGCTGATACAGTCGACACTTGAGTTCCACCTGCAGCTGATTCCAAAACACTTGCACTGTACGCTTCCTTTAAGAATGTCGGCGAGTTGTCGTTCTCGTCAAGGACTGTCACTGTTACTGTAGCCGTGGAACTAAGATGTTGTTGGGTTGCGGTCTCCTCGGCCACCACAAGTAGAATAAATCTGAAAGATGAATAATTCATTTTATTATTCTCTTGAATATTAGTTAAGAAAATTTTCTTAAGTGAAAATAAAGAATCTCTATAGATGAATTAAACAATGGATCATCAATTCCATAGAGTAAATATGAAAATGACGATTGTATGCAAATTCTGATTTTAATTTAACTTTATTATTCAAATATGCACATAATATTTATTAGCCATTACTGAACTTTAATTGATAAAACAGTTGTTGAAATATCATTGTCATTTTTAGTTTTTCATATTTCAACAGACTCTCTGACAATTAAAATTGAGCAGAAATAAAACGAGGATTTTTATATAGAAGGATGAATAAAAAGGTCAAGCAGCTATTATTATTTCTTTATTGCATTCAAACCCACAGCGACGTTTCGGTCGATTAAGCGACCATCCTCATGGGTAGCGTTCAGTCAATAGAAACCCTCTTATGCTCTTTGATAGACTTTTATTTAAAAAATTTATGATCTATCACAATTACATTCAGCGCCCAGTCCAAGTTAATATTAAGGATTTTTAATAGGCAACGGCTACATAGAACAAAGCATGCTATTTTTACTTCCTCTTACCCTATATATGAAATAAATATATAGAGAAAGTATTAAGATCATGTCAAAAATTCGATGTCGAAATTTTGATGGATATACATGTTTTGAGGTTCCCTGAGTCCAAAAAAGTGGATCCCGCAAATTGGTCTGTGTGTGTGTGCGGACATTTTTAACCAAGCAGGAAATGAGCTACGAGGTTGAAATTTTATATTTAAATTATAGACTTTTTGAACTCGTGAAAATAAGCTGAAAAAAGTATTTTATGAAATGAAAATACTTTTCAGTGGCGTAGCGAGGCATAGTAACTTTTTAGCGCCCCCTACCCCATTCCATTCATATAATATTATATGTAAAATATACTCTCGCAAATTAATACCCGACAAATTTTTGATTTTCTACAAGTACGCTACTAGACTCAACACATTTATACCCGAAAACCTTTTAATAAATAAAAATTTGATGTGGTAGTCTACTCAGTAGAAATCACTAGTAGTTAAACAGATCTGACCAATTTTCTCACTTTTTCCCTATCGTTATAGTTTGAATAGGCCTACACATTGTTTTTATTTATTTTTTTATTATATCGTGCAAGTACCCCTTTATTCTTATTAATAAAAAATTTTCTGGAATTAATAAAATTGCTGAATTTGAAAAATTTTAATCATCCCTTCTTGTAACCGCTATTATTGCGAACAAAATAAAATTAAGACAATAGAGCCATTTTCAAGAATGGATTGCATCATTTTTTATACAAAAACTTTTAAAACAAAAAATTATTTAATACTTTAAAAAACCTTTATAAAAAAAAAAAGAAAAACCTCCTGAGGCAAATCATTCAATTAATATCGTTGTTGTTCCACCATTTTAAAAATTACTCCTACTCAATTTAATTTTTTTTCTTCTTGCATATAGGCTATATTTTAGAATAATAATGAAAACTCTTATCATGATGTTAATTTTAAAGAAAATAAGGCATTAAAGGAGACAAATTTTTTCTACGATGGTCGTTGCTCTTTATGTTAATAAATTACCTTAATTTTATGTTTCTTGTAAATTATAAGATACATACAAATTAACTAATCAAGAATGCAAGACTTGTAAAAAGGGAGGAATATAAAAATTTTAAGGCATATGAATAATAGAAAAAATTATCGGGGATGGGATCCTGCTTAAAAGCCAAGCACATTTATAATTTACTTTCGGCGAATATTTCTATGATTTTTTTATTGAACTTATGAAAACGACTGATTTAATTTCAATAAAATATTGAGACTTATTTTTTGAAAGTTTTTAAAGCTTTCTTAAAATAACCCATTTAGTAAATCCGAGAGGTTTTAAAGATTCTTATTCTCTTATATTTTAACCAATAGAATCACTTAAAGGTTCTGAGATTTATTTAGAGATTTTGAATTTTTTAAAAGCTTAATTCACTAAATTGGTTGAGGTTCCTCAGCTTGAGAATAAATAAACCAATGTTTAAGTATAAATTTCTTTCTAATTGTTAAGTTTTGTTCGATGAACCAATTCTTTATAAACCTTACTATATTGATTAACTAATTAAATATTCTATCTCAATTCATATTAGTTTATTTGGCTTAGTAAAATTTTGAAAATCATCATTGGAAAAGCTACATGAAGTAAATAACCTACCTATATTAATTTTCTTAG
>JAKCPI010015877.1:0-87047 GCA_023213315.1 Euborellia annulipes | reverse complement strand
AATAATCATGATTAATGATATCACCGAACAACCACAAATGGGAAACAAATACTAAAATTCTCTATTCTTAGATAACAATTTTGTAAATTGTCTTTCATAATGATTAAAATAGAGACTAGTAATAATAATAATTAAATTGGTATCTAATTAATTTAATTAAATGTCTATTTAAGTGAGAGCGAGCTTAACTCATAGTCTAATGATAATAGGTAGCATTAAATTATATAATCCTTACCCACTTATATTTATTCAAATTTATTTTTTTCATCTACTTTTACTTTCTCTTATAGGTTAATATATTGAAAGTGAGGTATGTCTTTGTGGCTGAAAGTATTATTAAGGAGTCAAAAAAATACAAGACATATGCAGCCAAAATTATTTCTTTTATTGTTTCCGTCCCAGGCTGACGTTTCGGCCACTGGTCTAGGCCATCTTCAGAGCCGAGTCCGGAATAAATGAAAATTACCAATTTCTGCAGCATGGAACAGCAACAATAACTGTTAAAAGAAATAATTAGGGCTGCATATGTTTTGTATTTTTTTTGACTCCTTGATATTGAAAGTATTGTATTCGTGCTAATATTTACATTTTTAAGTGCATATACCTTTTGTCTTGCTAAATGGTCTGACAGGCTGTGAACAAAATATCCCAAGAAATGTGATACCTTTTAGTTAGGTTGTAAATAATATCGGCCACAGTACATATTACTGAAGTACCTTTTCAGTTTTTTTTTTTTTTTTTTTTCATTTTGTAAATCTGTTCTAAAAAAACCTTGAATCAATTATTTTCCCCATTGCTCTTTAAAAGTACCTTATATTAATATTATATTATTTAAAAGTATATTATATTAATATACCTATATTCTTATTTTGCCCCTAAAATCGTTTGCAGCACATTTTGCTTTTGTCCTTAAGAAAAATTAATAACTAAATATATATTTGGTATGTTTATTTTGTTAGTGGGCCAAGCGGTTCATTGATCCTGGGGAAATCGAATCCAGGACCTCCAGCCTTTCCGTGGCATCAGTATGCCCCAGAAATGCTGGAGATTCTGGGTTCGAATCCCAGGTCCAAGGGGTTCTTGCCCGTCAACAAATAAACATACACTCCAAAATATTTATGACTAGTCAAGTCCGAATCGAAGTATTTGTTGAATATTAATATTTTATTTATTTATTTATTTTTTTAAACACACACTTTTTTCTCATTCACTCTCACATTCACTCACACATTCACACAGTCTTTTCGGCAACTAAGGCCATTTAAGACTTTTACGATAACCGTTATTTAATAATAAATATTTTATTTAAATATATAGATCTCGAAAACTATTTAAATATATCTTGACACAAAAAATCTGGTATTACAAGCCCAGAACACAATTTATCGAAAGTACAAGAAACTTGTGTGCTTTGCGGTCAATCATACCAGATTTAAAAAAAAAAAAAAAATTTCTTTCATTCGGTTCAAAATGAAACGTTTGTTTATTATTAAATACAGTTTTTAATATAGAACATTTTATTATTTTATATAAACTCTATGCTGATGCGACCTATTTTCTCTTAAAAAAAGAAACACTTCATTTTAAAATTAAATTACTCAATTCAAATTAAATATATTTTAATATTTATTATCAAAGAAATTATCTTATCATTTTTTTTTCTCTATAAAAATACACTCTAACAGACAAATTAAATGAATATTTTTTTATAGTATCAAACACAATCGAATTTCAAGTGTTCGAATAAGATTTACGTTAGAGTTATTTTTTAATTCGATATATCGAGATTTGAATTAGATTATTTAGTACATCCTATTGCACAAGGGTGGGCAACGAGAGGCCGGGGGTTAAAAAATTTCTATCCGACCCGCTATTAATTTAATTACTTTTGTTCCTCACCACTTTGGAATTTTGAACCTTTTGAGGTCGTTGTTACATTTTACTTATTCATTTAGATGAAACTATATCGCTTCAGTTCCTGTTTAGAAAGAAATGTGTATTAGTTCATTTAAGCGATGTAGTGGCCTTAAAATTTTTTTCTGGTCCGTGACATTAAGGGGTGCAACCCCCCTGCTATAGCGGATCTTGCCTTTGATTAAATAAAGGTATTTGCATAAATATATCGAATTCACAATATCATTTTTACTTTTTATACTTTCACTTATAAATGAAATATTTTTTCATTGTTTTTATCGAAGTTTTTTTTTAATGTTTTTAGATAAAATCTTCAAATTTTTTTCTTTGCCCTTCTTATCTCCGTATTATATTAATAACTTGTTCTAATCTAATCTTAAAATTTATAAATCAAGAGGAAGTTTTTCTAAAGTCGATTAGGTAAATTTCGTTCTATTTTACTAGTCATTTTCCTCAGAAATAAAAAGATGAATTAAATATTTGGATAATTTTAATGTTTTTTTTTTTTTTTTTTTCAATGAAAGAAAGCATTTGTCTAATTTCTTTTGAGACAGTTATAGGACCTTCTTCACGTTCTCTCAGGCTAATCCCACCCAATGCAACATATTCACGGAACACAAGAGAGGCATCTTCCCAGCATCCCTATGCTGTTCAGATCACGACTAACAGAACAAATCAATTTCATTCTTCCTTTGTCCCCATGACCTCCCGTGATTGGAACAAGCTCCCTGCGTCTATCTTCCCCAAAACCTACAATCTTCAGACTTTCAAGTCTAACCTCAACAGGCATCTTCTCAGTTCCCGCAGTTGAGTTTCCCCTTTATGCTTCTCCTTTTGTTTTTATTTTCTTCCTGGCTGCATGTGACTATTGGTCATTATAGGTCTTCGGTCCTTATGCACCCATTTCAAAAAAAAAAAAAAAAAAAAAATCCAATAGGAAAAAAATCACGAAGAAAAGACAAAATTACTTTGTTAATAAAGACAAATAAATTCATAATAAAAGTACTATTTAACAAGCTCTGAAGGTGAAATTGTTCTCACCTTTGCTTCTATCATAAAATTTTCCTTTTTTTTTAGACCTTTTATTTGAACAAATAAACAAAATTAAGAAAAGAATCGTTTGCTTTCTGGCCTTTTTTTTGATTATTAAAATAATTTGTTCACTTCTCCTTTGTATGTTTTTTTCAAGAACAAAATTGAAGGATCAAAAAAAAAAAAAAATAAAAGATTAAAAACTTCTTCTAACACCATACTTAAGTCATTACATCTTAAGATCACATTAAGATCTTACAATATAAACAAAATGTAAAGTTTTGTTTAACAAATTTCATCCACTTAATTTGGGACTGCAATTAATGAATTTAAAAACTTTGATTCAATTTTCTACAAATTTTGTACTTTTAATCTACTGACTATCATAATGTTAACTATATTTTTCTATATACTAATTTAATATTTTAAATAATCTATCATCCTCTAAATTAACAATTTGTTGCCTCGCTTTCCGGGAAGAGAGGGAACATAAGCTTTGGTGAAAAATTTAACTTCCGGGACACTACATCTCACCCTCATTCATCTTTTGAAAACGTTATTTTCTCTTATCTAACTTTTCATTAAATATTCAAAGAATATGATATTAAGAGATAAGAAAGTATAAAATTATTTTTTCACAATTATTACTATTGAATACATACCTTCTTTATCTTTAAGATAATTTCTTAAATGACTTTCAATATAAGTCTACTTCTTTATTTTAAAAACAATCACGAGTATATTGTGATTAATTAATTAATTTTATTTTGCCTGTAAACCAATGGTCTAAAAATTGATACAAAGATTACACTTAGAATCGGTTGCTTCACTTCTTATTAACTAGCTATCCCTAGAATAAGCAAGTTGACTATGACTTTCAAATCTTTTCACATCTAGTAAAGCTAATCATATGATTATATTCAATTTTGTAGCCCAATAACTGAAGATGGCCGAAACGTCTTAATCAGAGAGTTTTATTAAACCTGGATAATCCCAATTTGGCTGATATCTCCAATTCTGGATAAAAACTAATAAAAATTTATTCTAATTAAGAACTGAATTAATACCTGAGTTATATATTTATATAACCAATCCTTAAGTGATTAAATTCATAAAATATTAATTATAAAGTATTTTTTTATTTGGTTGTTCACAAGAGCGGATCCAGAGGTGTTTCTCGGGAGGGGGGGGTAATCTGGTGTGACTGCTCGCACAGCACACAATTTTTTCTTAATTTCGGTAATTTAAAGGCGCATTCTGTACTTGTTTACCAGAATATAAATACAAATCAAGTTTTTAAGCATTAATTTTTAAAATTTTACTTTCAAAATAAATTTTGTTTCTAAAAAAAGTATTTTTTTTAATACTCGGGGGGGGGGGTAATTATCCCCTTTACCCCCCCCCCCCTGTATCCGCCCTTTGTTGTTCATTATAAAGTTAATTTATTTATTGAAAAATAAAAATATGAAAAATTGCCAAATATTTTTTTTTTATACTGATATTAATTTATAACATTTCTACTTTAATTTGAATAAATATCAAAGAGATGATGAAATTATATAAACACATTTAATTATTCCGTATAATTATTAAAAATTTAAGCACCCATTAAGGATTTAGATTTAGTCTCTTTGACTTTTTTAAGAACTCATATTTTACCGTTATTAATGAAAAATATATATTTGTGTATACATGTATGTCAAAGAAGGTTTTATAAGAGACAAAGAGCGGGGGCATTCACACAAGCATGAAGGAGGGGCTTTCGGACCCTTTTTTCGACCCATAGGGTCATTTCCGCTCTACGCTACGGTTACCCATTGCCTGTCTGTCTGTTATGTGTGTGATTCGCAATTCGATTTTTTTTCTCGTATATTTTTTTTTCATTTGGTCGTTGGTTCTTGGCAAGGTGCATGCATGAAAGTCAAACAAGCCAGCAAGCAAAGCATGTATTCGTCATCAATGGCTGCCATTTCGACCTCGCTCTCTTGCATCTGCTTGTTTTGCTTATTGCTTACCTTCTTTGCCTTCTCTTCTCTGCCACCTATCTTATCATCACTAATTCTTTATAGAAATCACAATCAAAATTCTTCAATATACTTTTTAATATTCAAAATAAATTAATTTTATTGATAATATTGGCTTAATTAACTCTAACACTATAAAAGGAAATTTTATTTTATATGTTTGAATTTTATCATGGATTCTCTGATCAGAGATCTCTTTAGATTAATTAATTAATTCGTGATTCTGAGCAGAGAATTCACGATAAAATTGAAACATATAAAATAAAATTTACATTTATAATGTCAGAGTAATTTAATTAAGCCTATATTATCCATAAAATTAATTTATTTTGAATATTAAAAAGTATTTTGAAAATTTCGATGTGAATACTAAAATAAAAAATTTTAAAATATGCTCGCTCTCTGAAGGACATAATTCTCTCCTAGTTTTCTCATTGTGAAAAAGGTTTTAAATAATAATTAGAATAAAAAACTTACTAAAGGTTATTATTAAAAAAAAATAAATTTGTCTGTATACTCCACCAAATTGACCTATTACGAGCCATCTTTATTTATACCAATTACTTTAAATATATTTTTAACTGACTGACTGGGGTCCTTGGCATTGACCTCCCTCAATATTGGCATTGAATTAAGGTCAGAAAGAATTCGAATAATTTTTATTTTAATTTAATAATAATAATTATCATTTTTGATAACATTATTACACTTAAGATATTATTTATTTATATTTTTCCATTTTTTTATAATCTATAAAAATCTTTCATAGGTAAAGTAACGATGCAAATAAAATAATAGCTTCCGGCAATATCGAGATATTATATGTAAATTAAATAAAAATAAAAATGTGAACTTTTATTAAATTTTAATGAAAAAATTACTACTCAAGAAATTATTTTAATAATTGAAAAAAAAAATCTTCTTGAAACAAGTACTAATTTGATAATATCATGAAAACAAAATGAATTAAAAAAAGTTTTCCAAAATTTAGAGAGATAAACTCTCTGATTGTGGTATCTAACTTTGCAAACATACAGGTTGTTAATCAAACAATTGCTCTCTGGATTGAGCAGGTAGTCAAGTTTTTCGTTCGATGATAGGTTTTTCGCGCGCGAACAGCAAGCAGAGAGAAAACACGCAGAGAGGGGAACAACTCGGTTTGGTTTGGTTGGTAAAAAAAAAAAATAAAATAAAAATGCGCCTTTGTGAGTTGAGCAGCGAACTGCGCAAACAAGTTTCCCCGAATCCCATTTACCTGGCCAGTGCTGATTCGAGGCTGCCAGGACAGGTCTATAGCGTTAGCCCAGGTATGGATTCGTTTCATTACAACATCTCAGCCATCGGCCTCTCTCTATTTGCCATCTGCATGCCTTTTTTCTCACTTTTTATAGGTTAAAACATTCCATTGTTAAGTTTATAAAACGATACTTTATTGATATTTATTAACTACTTTATTAAAACAATTTATGTAATTATTTTGTAATAAATAGAGATGAAATTAAATTTTCAAACCAGATGTTTTAGAAAGTCTATGATGATGTTGATGACCTTGCTTGAGGGATGAATAATAATACAACAAAAAAAAAAACAACTAGGAATGTTGTTATTGTTGTTGTGGGTGTTGGTTGACATATGCTCAGGTCTATTCTCTAAACAAAAACGTTAACTTTTAACTGCATTAATTCATATTAACACTTCCTTGCCTCAAATTGCTATTCTATAAGCAAAAACTTTAATGCCAAAGCGTTAACAATAGTGTTAAAAATTAATGTCATTTCTAGGGGGTGCTTTTAATATTTAAACGCCGTATTTAATGCATAAAAATGGCGTCTTTAACCTGAAAAGTAAGGTTATGATTTTGACAGCTTTAAGATAAAAGCATCATGTTTAACGTCGCTGTTTAGAGAATAGCATTTTTTAACGCTGATGTTATTACTCTAAGCAATATTTTAACGCTGAGTTTTAACATCCAATTTATGATGTTAAATTTTAATGTCTGTTTTTAGAGAATAGACCTGGCTAGTCTCAAGTTAACTTCACAATTGCGCTCTTTGATTACTTCACGCCCGAGTGGCCCGCGCTGAGTCAATTATAAAAATTATACCGTGCATAGGAGTCACAAAAATTCTCGTTGGCCATCTATCGGCACCCCTCTAAATTAAATTTGTTTATTATCTTAAGATTAGTTTAGTCATTTTAATAACTTGTTAATTTGTTTACCTCTCCTCATTTAAATTTCTCAACTTACCAATGAGTCAGAGACACACAAACACACACTCAAATGCCATTTAATATTCTCAATAGCTGCTGCTGTTTTTTTTTTTTTTTTTACATGTGATGTAATTTTTTAACTTTAAATAAAACGATAACCTATTTTATATTAAAAAAAATTACCATTAAATATTCTTGATCGTGGTGATAAATTAAATATAAATGCTTCGTTAAAGTAGGATTCCCTTATTTCAAATTCAATCAATTTGCTCAAACTATTTTATTAATCTTTTATCTTTTCTACTGAATAACTTGACCACTATTTTTATTATTAAAATAAATTATAAGCTTAATATTGACCATTTTCAATAGAGATTATTAATTTTTACTTTCTCTTACCTATTTTTTTTTTAACACTCACACTTTTTTCTCATTCACCCTCACATTCACACACACATACACACAGTCTTTTCGGCAACTTAGGCCATTTAAGACTTTAAATGATACTCGTATTTATATAAAATATATTTATTTGGGGTCCAGGCATTCTTATTTAAGCCATTTGGTATCCAAGTGGCTTAAATAAAATCATCGGAGTGCCTGGGGTCCGAACCCGCGACGTTTGGTATACGAGGTTAGCACGCTGACCTCTACGCCAAGCCCCGAGGGCTTCTCTTACCTATGTATATATAAGTTATATAGAGGCAAAGTATTGGATTCATGTCAAAAATTCGATGCGAGATTTTGATGGATATACACATTTTGAGGTCCCCTGAATCCAAAAAGGGCTTTTCGCAAAATGGTCTGTCTGTCGGTGTGTATGTTTCGGTCTGTGAACAAAATATCTCAAGAACCAAAAGAGTTATGAGGTTGAAATTTTATATTTAAGTTAAGTACCCCGTAATACTAGGCTTTTAAACAAAATCGGCCAAAATGTACTAGTACTTTACTAATGAACTTTTTCAGTTTTTTTTTTTTTCGTTTTTCTCAAAATTCGCTCTAATTTGATTAAAATTCAAAAATCAATTATTTATTAGATGCTCTTTAAAATGAATATTCTCATTTTGCCTTTGAAAACTTTTGAAGCACACTTTACTCTTGTGCTTCATAGGAAAGATAGAAAAAATGGTTGCCATGGTAACAAAATATAAATATTTTCCCATGTTTATAAATTTTTCCTCTTGAATTCTAATATATCGGCGGAAACCAAATATATCTCGACACAAAAAATCTGGTGTTACAAGCACAGAACACAACTTTCGAATACCGAAGATAAGGTTGTTGTGTCCTGTGCGACCAGTCACACCAGATTTTTTTATATATATACAGATAAACACGAAATAG
The DNA here is from genome assembly GCA_023213315.1 of Euborellia annulipes. Lineage (NCBI taxonomy): Eukaryota > Metazoa > Arthropoda > Insecta > Dermaptera > Anisolabididae > Euborellia > Euborellia annulipes. The sequence continues at coordinate 78,522 of JAKCPI010015877.1, read as the reverse complement.
GTTAAGCTTTTGGTTAGGCACCTGTAGAACAAATCCGGTTGGTTGGATTTTTTTTATTAAATTTCTCATTTATATTAGACAGACTTCGACCAAGGGCATTCTCATTTATTATAACTATCATTATAAAGTTTAATCCAAACAAACGATACACGACTATCCTCCAAAATTCCTTCTCAAAGAAAAATTGTATTGTTTATTATTAAAACTGAGCAAAAAAAAGTATTAAAATTAAATTCTGATATTTAGATTAAAATTTCATCAAGTGGAGATTCTGTCATCATTTATTTATTGATATAGAAAAAAAAAATGATTGATTAAAAAACGTAATAAATTCAATTTAAATAATAATTAAATAAATTAAACCCAACATTTCATATGATATAAATATTCTGATTTTTTTTTTTTTTTTGCATTTAAAATGGATGGAAAAAGCTTGTTTTTTATGAATTATTATAAAATATGTTAAATTTAAAATAATTATTTTTATCTTTTATCTTTTTACTGATAAAAAAAAACCAAGATTTACAATCTGATTGATTAAAAAAATTATTTTTCTATTTTTAGTTTTGATTTTACCTATCTCAAAGAAGGAAGATATTGTACAATAACTATATTAAAATTGATTTAGGAAACTTTCATTGTTTAATTTACTAAAATTTTTCGTCCCTACGGTCCCGGGTTTGCTTCCCGGCCGAAACGAGAAAAATTTATTTCAATTGAATTGGCTATCATTCGTCTGAAATAAATAGGGATAGGGTCTAAATGGCCTTAAATACCGATAAATACCTTAAAAAAAAAAATTAAAAAATATCTATAAAGTTTTAAATATTAATACTTTTTTTTTCTCTAAATATTTTTGGTTTAACCATTCAAAATATATTGAATCATATATATTCATGGGCATATCTAGTTCAAAGTGGGGGAATTCAACCTCTATCATGGTGCAGAGGATTTCGTGGTTGACATTCAAAAGTACACAATAACAATAGAATGAATAGGATATATTAAGATAAAATCTATATATAATAAACATTTATAATAAGGTAAAAATGTATTTATATCTTTGTTTTTTATTTTTATTTCAAGTTTAGAAAAGAGCAGCTACCTCCCCTCCCCCTTGCCCCTCCCTGAATACACCCATGCATATACGTGTACCATCTATTGCAATAGTATTGAGAATAAAGCCCGGAAGTTAGGCAGCCCAAATGGCAGCTGGTCTGTCTAACAAGTAAGAAATATCTTTTTCAAAGCAGACAATAGGGCGATCGGCCTTTATTACCATAAAAATTTATCTTTTTAATATATTAGTGAACGTGTACCATTTGGGCTGCCTAACTGCCGGACTTTATTCTCAATACTATTGCAATAGATGGTATGTGCAAATACTAAATTTTAGGCAAATATTTCTAATGATTAATTTTCCAGACTCTTCAGTTAATATTTAGACTACAACTCAGTGATTTCTCTTTCAACAAGTTCAATAATTTTTCGTAAAAATTTTATTAATTAAAATTTTTGATGAGACCCCTGAAAAATTAGTAATATATAGTTTTTTTAAGCTATATTGGTGGAGAAGGTGAAATAGATCTCTTTCTTCAATTCTTATTAATTTCCAACCAGTACAATAAAAGTTTCTGCAATTAAGAATTGAAGAAAGTTTTTTATTTCAACAATTCACCATCCCCTGCATTACATCAAGTAACACCCCTGAAAGTAACGACGTATTACTAATCAATAAATATTCTAGATGTCTCCGTATATACTTTATCCTCTTTCAATCGTTAAAAATATAATTAATTAATTTTAACATATTGTTAGAGTAGTCTATATCACTAGATATAAAAATATAAATTTTGATCTGGTTTAAAATAAATTAACTTGATTAAACACTTCGTTCCGTGGTGTGCTTTTTTTTACTTTTTTAATCACAAAAAAGTGACACTAGACAGTAAAGAATATTTATGAATCGTGCTATTTTAAACTCTTCGCCGAGAGCAAAAGAGATAAAAATATCATTCAAATCAACAATTATTGATCGTCTGAAATAATCAATTGTCAATCGTTAATTATAAAATTTAATGAGAACGCGGGGGTTGGTTAATTTATCAAAAATTAATCTGAAGTCAATTAGATTCAACTTTTAATATTCTTGGAAATATAATAATAGGTGTATTTATTGTAGTTTTCTCCTTTATTAGAAACACTAAATATTATAGTGTATGAAAAATATGATGTGTCGATCGCGACTATTTCTTCTATCTTTTCTAGGAAGCACAAGGGTAAAGTGCGCTTCAAACAATTTTGAAAGTAAAATGAGAATAACATTTTAAAATTCATTTATTAATTTTAATCAAAATCATAAGAGGCGATTTTGAGAAAATCGAAAAAAACTAAAAAAGTACATCAGTAAAGTATGAGTACTCTTTGGCCGATTTTATTCAAAAGCTTTCTGTTTCGTTCCAGGGTGATACCTAACTTAAATATCAAATTTCAACCCCGTAGGTTATTTTCTTCATAATTTATTTTGAACACAGACATAACAGTTCATTTTGCGAGAACTACTTTTTTTTACTTAGGGGGCTCCAAAACTTGTATTTCCATCTAAATCTCGACAATGAATTTTTGACATGAATGCAATACTTTCTATATTTAACAAATATAAGTAAGAAAGTAAAAATAAAAATACCACTAAATACTGTACCATTATTTAGGTCTATTGTTGTTGGTTTTATTGCAGAAATAGATTTGTTTTTCATATCTCAAATTATAAAATCCTAAATTAATTAATAAAATTAGATAACAGAATATGAACTATAGTTTACAATTAAAATGACTTTCCTTGATGTAGGTTGTAGCTAACCGTCATTCCAGTAAACGGATTTATTAATTTAAAATAAATGTTATAAAATGTAGTATATGGCATCCAAGGCGAAAAATAAAATAAGTATATATTCTGCCGACGTTTCGAGTGCCGATCACACTCTTCATAAGGACAAAATTGTTGTCAAAATGTCAGGTTAGTTGACATGGCAGTGTAGCAACGTTTTTATATTCTCTTGAAAGACCTCCAAACAGTAAAGAGAATATAAATTGGTAGAAATGTTGCTACACTTCCATGTCAACTAACTTGACAATTTGACATCAATTTTGTACTGATGAAGAGTTCGATCGGCCCTCAAAACGTCGAAAGAATATAGACTTTTTATTTTTCGCCTTGGCTGCCCATATATCACAAACTTATATTATTATACAATATCCAGTCATCAAAAAACAACTAGTTGAATGTTAAAAAATTTATTAAAAGGATTATATTATTAAGTTTATTTTTGTTAAAAGATCTTTACGTGGCTTGATCTTTTTGACATGTTTCCAACGGTATACATAAACAACAGTAACTTAGAATTAGAGTAAAGGTGGAAGGGGGAATTTCATGCAAAATGCATGGATTTTACTTTTTTTTTACTTATATTTTTTATTTTTAATTAATTACCTTTACGAAATTGTATAATTTAAAAAGTATCTTAGGGGCCGCTAGCTATCGAGCTTCCAATTGTTATAAAATGTTTAATATAAATTGTCCATTTTAAAAAATATAAACATCTACCCGAAATTCAATTGAAATAAATTTTATGGCCTGGGACGGGATGCGAACCCTCGACATTTGACACCAGAACCTAATCCTCTACCTCTGAACCATAGGTCAAGGGCTGGCTTCATTTTTATTTTATCGTGTTTTTCCCTTAATTTCCTTTTTAAAAAGTGTCTTTCTTAATATGCAAGTACTTTTTTTCCTTTTTTACTTAAGAGTAGGGCCGGATCTAGGGGGAGGGCAGTGGGTGCGTGTGCCCCGGGTGGCATATATCAGGGGGCGGCAATTAAAGAAAGATTTATCCAAAAAAAAAAGTAAAATGATATGAGTTTTGTATAGAAAATTTTGGAGGAGGCGGAAAATTAAATTTTGCCCCCCCCCCCCCCCTAAAAAATCTCCTAGTTCCGGCCCTGCTTCAGAGGATTCGCGTTTTCTTCACAATGGGGGTAGATTTTACCATAAGGTAGCTTTTATCTTACTTCACCTTGAACTCGCAATTATAAACTTGACTATTTTATTCCCTCGACTAACCGGCTCTTTAAAATATGACCTACTGCTTAAGTTAAAGAATTATACCTCTACCTAAATTGTTTCTACTATTGCCTTAAAAAATAAAAATAAAAATGATATATAGCAACTGTTATAAATTCGTAATTTAATTGAACGTTAAAATATTTATTTATATTTAAAATCTCATTTCAAAACAAAATATAATTTCCCTTTAAGTCTTTCCCCTATACTTAAATCTCTCTCTCTCTCTCCTCACTGTGTAAATGAATAAAGTTTTGAAATTCTTTTCCAGAGATAGAATAGAATACTCTTTCTCTCTCTTATACTGGCTCTATGTTTATTCTGTCGGAGGATATAAATTGGAATTTTTATTGGTTCGCAAGCCAACAAATGGAAATTTATTTGGCTGACTTGGTTTGGCTTGCATTGGTGAATGGCGATGTGTGTCAGGGGCAATGGCTGCCCTCTCGTCTGTCTGTCTGTCTCTTCTCTAAATGCCTATGGAGAGTGCATTGGGCTCAGGTGAGCCAGTGTGGGGGGCCGGCCATTCGGGTTCTCTTCTTTTTCTTTTATATAAATATTATTCCCATAAATTATTTGAGGATTTTCCCCATTTCACTTTCTCTTACTTCTATATATGTTCATATATGAGTCGTCCATTTCCAAAAGTGCCTAATTGACAAAATTTGAAAAGTATATCGGTTAACTTTTTCGTGAAAATTGTTTAAAGTACACTTTACTGATGAAATTCAGATTTTTCAAATTCATTTTCCGGCTCTTCCTTCCATAGAACCAATGTTAATTTCGATTCAAAAGGAGGTCGGTCCCCTTTGGAACTTTTTACATATATAAAAAATTTTTTCCTATTCTTATGAAATTTTGTATTTATTTTAGGATTCTCTATTGTGTATAAAATATCCAAATATGAGATTAAAATTTTGAAAAATAACCATAGTTTATTTCAAGCAGTCCACATTTAAAATACACAGAGCCTATGGAAATTTTGAATCAATTAACTTTTTTACTTTTTTTTACTTATGAAATGCAAGTGGTCAAGTTTGGAACTAAGGTGCTTTGGGAAACTAAATATATCGCGATCTAAAAAATCTGGTGTGGCAAACGCGCAACTTTCTCTTACCGAAGGGAAAGTTGGGTGCTCTGCGCCCCAGTCACACCAAATTTTTTGATATTTATTTTCTCATTGTTTAATAATAAGAATTTGAATTTGTTTTTAAATATAATCAGGTATTTATTCAATTTGACGCTTTCCGGGAACAAAAAGATTTCTTTTTGCCAAGATTAGTAGAATTTTCTTAATTGAAGTTTTAAAAACAATGAAAAGATTGTCTTCTGCTGGAATATAAATTTTATCAATTTATTTACAGATAACGTTTCCATGTGAAAGATTATATTTTATTAGATTGATGAAGAGGACAAATGTCATCGAAACTAGTATTTGAAAATAAATTAATAAAATTTATATTCCAACAGAAGGCAATCTCTTCATTGTTTTTAAAATTTCAAGATGGTCTAATCATTTAAAATTTGTTAAAAAATCCTATGACACAAAAAATGTTGCGTGACAAGCACAAGACAACTTTCAATTATCGAAGATAGGAGAAAGTTATGTGCTGAGCGAACAGGCACACCAGAATTTTTAAAAATTGATTTTTAGTTGTAACATTGGCGTTTGCATTTAATTTAATCCCATTGGGATGGAGACAAAGCTCTCTTAGGCCCCTGATGACGTAATAGCGAGGCTAGATCTTGGTTTATCCATCCCATCCCTCCCCCCTCCCCGCCTCCTTGCCTGCTTATTGACATTTGGACCAATGGTGGGGACTAGTTGGGGGATGGTTTTGATTGCGAATGCATCGAGCCATGGCGACTCCGATGATATATGATGATACACCGACATGATTGGAGACCGGCACCAAAATAAATCACCCCCTTCCCCCAACATATATATATATACATATAACGTTTTCATAAAAGGTTTCATTAATTCATACGGCTCTGTTTTAAAAAGGAAAAAAAAAAACTTTAATTTAAAATGACCTGAATTCAAATGCAAAAAGAGAAATTATTTCATTTCCTCTAATATTCATTCAAATAATCAAGAAACAATTTTTTGTTTAATACACCTAGAAATATTTTACAACTCATGTATACTTTTAAATGAATAAGTATGAGCAAGGATGGCAGCCAGGAATCAAATTAGACAAAACATTCTAAGTTAATCTTTATTCAATTTTTTTAAATTTCAATCGCCGATGTTTCGGACGCAAATCGCGTCCTTCCTCAGGATCTTTGATTAATAAGCCAAATATGCATAATGAAAATTGACAAAAAATGTCGAATACATTTTAAAAAACTTAACAATTGTGTTTATTAAAGCTTTTGTGGTTTGTATTATTATTATTATTATGGGTTGCCCAGGGGCCCACATATTGTGGATACTTGGATGACGACCACGAGCTGCCCGAGCTGGGACAGGCAGTCCTTCAGTTCTTTAAATGTCTGTCTTTTCCTTCCTCTTTTCAACAGGCGTCAGACCGTGCGAAGGGCCGGCCTGTCCTATTTCTTCCGGTCGTAAAAACGTATGGTAGGGTTGGAGGGAAATAATGTGGTCAGCCGACCCCGCATCGCGAGACAAGGCGAGGAGAGATGAAGATTATTATTATTATGGGAATTTTTAATTATAGAACACATTTTGTATTAATTATTTATTAAAAATATTTAAATACTGTACTAGGTGTCGACTGCTTATTCTGCAGTCGTTTTCAAGTACCTACTGTGCACTTGCTCAGACTCAAGTTTACTTGCAGCAGTCGAAACGTTGTACAATATTTATATTTCCAGTCACATCAGATTTTTTTTATTATAAAAGTATTTTTCGATGTGAAACTCAAAATTATAAATAGTCCGTCTCCATTATTTTTGGAAAATATTATAAAAATCAGCATCTTTATTAGAATAGAAAATAAAATTCATTTATGATTCATACTTATTTAATCTTATCAAAACTAGAAGTTTATTTTGTCCGATTAAATAATAAATCCGAGTTAGAACTTTTGATAACATACTTTTTTTTTTTATTTTATAAAGGAGAATTTTTCCAAGCCTAAGCAATTTTACATACATCCCATCATATTTATGACAGGTTATAAGATATCACGTTCTAACCTTATTTAAATATCAAGCGTAAACTAAAGATAATTATATTTTATGCGAAACAAAATAATATAAACAAATATTAGAGATTTATTTCACTCATCTAAATATTCAAATAAAAGTTTATTTAATTTTTTTTATTTTTCATCATATCAAAAATAATCAATAAAAAAATAAATATAAGATTTTCCAAAAATCACGAAAAGTATTAACATATTTTCTCTTTTGTTACAGAAAATAGAAAAAAAGAAAAAAGGAGCCGGAATACATTTTATTTTCCAGAATTTTTCGGTGAGCTCTACACTGTTTTTTTTTCCTTTTTCTATAAATAACATTAATTGAATACCTTCATTAATTTAATTTGTTGTTAGTATAAAGGCATGTTGCTGTTCCTGAACATTACATTAATCAATTAATTACAAGATGAAGGGGAGACTATCCCCTTCTCTCGTGTTATTTTAAACCCTATTTAGACCCTTTGAATACTCTTTTGCTAATGTTGTTGATATTGATATTTTATAGAGGAGGGGGAGAGAGAGATAGTCTTGATTTTATTATTTAAAACGCACTTAGTTTACTTGTTCTGAAAATTAGCCAGACAAATTGGAAAATGTGATCTTAACTAAGGGATTTGCGCCCTTGGAGCTTGGTGTAGGGGTTAGCATGCTAACCTCGTATACCAAAAGTCTCGGGTTCGGACCCCAGGCAGTCCGATGATTTTATTTAAGCCATTTGGATACCAAATGGCTTAAATAAGAATACCTGGACCCAAATAAATATATTTTATATAAATACGAGTATCATTTAAAGTCTTAAATGGCCTAAGTTGCCGAAAAGACTGTGTGTATGTGAAATGGTTGCCATGGTAATAAAATATAAATATTTTGCCATACTTATAAATTTTACATCTGCATTTAAATGTTCCGTACTGTAGGGAACTAAATATATGTCGACACGAAAAATCTGATGTGACAAGCACAGAACACAACTTTCGAATACCGAAGGTAAGAGAAAGTTGTGTGATGTGCGCCAGTCACACCAGATTTTTTTAAATAATATTATTATATGAATAAATAAAACGGCCATATGGTCTCAGTCAGGCCCTTGTGACGTTTTATTTCACATTGTTGTTAGTCCAATTTCTAAAAAAAGTCACGTTAATCAGGCATAGATATCTACTTTACATTTTTACTTTCTTTTACCCTATATTTATAATACTTATCAGCCTAGCCACGGTACCAATTTTCGACTAATTTAAATAAAATTTGTTGTTTTCAGATCTTGATTTGTATATAAATTTCAAGACACCTAACTAAACTCAAAATAGACTAGACGAAGCAAATTAAATAAATTCGACTTGAGGCTATTTGTCAAGACAACTGATGTTTAATGACCCACACATCTCCCTCTCTCTTTCCCCTTCCAACCTCAATTGTGTGTGCATACACGTACTACGTATGTACTTACATGCGTAATTGACCACTCCCCTCCACTGACTCTCTCTTTCACTCACTGTTGAATACATTTTGAAACAATAATACAAAAATAACGATTAAAATTAAATAAAGTATAATACCAGGTCTCTCCATACCACCCTGGATTACCAAGTTTGGTAGACTCGCTCTTAAATGTATTAATAGAACAAAATAAGAAGAAATATCGTCCCTTTTTTAACAGACCGTGTCGTATAGACTTTTTGATGATGAATATGTATTTTATATTTTTTTTTTTTTGGCCAGTATCTGGGCAGATGAAGGAATTGAAAGATTTCAAATTTAATATAAAAACAAAATACAGTTGCATCTCTTTTATGATAATTTTTACTTTCTCTTACCTCTATAGATTCATGTCAAAAATTCGATATCGAGATTTTATGGGTATACACGTTTTGAGATTCCCTGAATCCAAAAAAAGTGGGTCCCGCAACATGGTTAGTCTGTGTGTGTGTCTGTGAACAAAATATCTCAAGAATGAAAAGAGCTAGGGGTTGAAATTTTATATTTAAATAAAGTATCCCCCTGGGACGTGACACGAATATTTTGAACAAAATCGACCATAGAGTACTAGTACTTTACTGATGTAATTTTTCAGTTTCTTTTTTCAATTTTCACTAAATTTGCTCCAACGATTTTGATTAAAATTCAAAAATCACTTATTTTTTAGATGCTCTTTAAAATGTACCTATATTCTCATTTTGCCATTGAAATCTTCTGAAGACTACTTTACTCTTGTACTTCATAGGAAAGATAGGAGAAATGGTTGCTATGAAACAAATTATAAATATTTTTCTATACTTATAAAATTATATATTTTACATCTTGAAATTTGATTGTACCGTACTGTCGGAAAGTAAGAATATCTCGACACAAAAAAATCTGGTGGGACAAGCACAGCACACAACTTTCGATTACCGAAGGTAAGAGAAAGTTGTATGCTATGCGCCATCACACCAGATTTGTTATTGCACTGTTTGTATTTTTTTTTTTTTTTTTTTTTTTGGATCATGGTAGGACATTAAAATTATTTGATTGTGTATGTAGGGGATATTTGCATTGCACTGCGGCCTCTAGATTGTGCCTCGATAAAATTATATTCATGTTTCGTCTTTAGAAATTATTTTTCTTTTTACTAGTGGTTCTAACCAATTATTTTTGTAACGCTTTTCATTATTTTATTAAAATATTTTCTACTTTATTCCGACATTTTTGGGAGTGCTCTGACAAATTCAGTATAATTATTTAAATCTTTAAAACATGCTCCTCAAAGTAATTAATTTCCTAAGACTTGATAATAGGTAAATAATAAAAGAAATATTTTTTTTTTTAAATAGAAAACCGGCTTTCATTGAGAAGATGTAAATGTAGAAAATGATGGCGTCATAAAATAACCTAAATAAAGTTTAAATATAAAAAAAAAAATATTCATTAATTAAATTCATAGTACTGGGGGGGGGGGGAAACATAGTTTAACATAATAAATAGACACGTGACAAACGTCAATTTTTTAAAGGAACCAGTCATTTTACTAAAATAACTTCAAATTTTAATATCTATCATGTGGAAATATTTCAAATATGAATATCTTACTTTCCTCTAAGGAGATATATTTGATAACATATTCAATTAAATTGAATTGAATATGAATGGATAATAACGGTTATCATCTTCCTTATTTATTAGTTGAATATAGAAAGATCAAAAAATGTTTTATTAAATAATTACATAATTTTTGATATAAACAATTAATAACACTTAACCTATTTTTTTAAATCAATATTAGTTAAATTTCTTTAAATAATCCAATTAGAATCATTTTGAAACCGGCCTAAGATAGACAAGAATATTATTTTTGTCCTCTATGTAAGTGTATATGTATAGAGAACTAACAGCCATTTACCGTTATGTGGGTCGAATCTCATCAAACGATGAGATGCCGATGGTTGGTGGCTCTGCTAGTGTTGCTGTAACAAGTTCACACGATATACAGTTGAATAAAATATGTCCGTCTGTCTATCATTTTGACCCAGTACAAGAGAATTATGAATAAGTAATTATAATAATATAAGGTCATGATTATTAATTCAGTAAATCGTTGCTTCAGACTACTGACTATTTTATACTAGGGATCCATATTTACACTTTTACTATGTTTAAATTTTTATCACGCCCTCGGGTCGTTGTGTTGGCCTTCTAGCGCTACCAAGGGTCGCGGGCTCGGATTTATAAATATGTGAAGTCGGCGTTACGGGTCTGATATCTTCGAGCCTTGAACATAGGCAACCAAAATGCTTAGCCGTCTGAACTGTTGTCTTAAAATTAGCTTTTCCCTTTGCTTGCAAAAAAGATGATTTATTTCTTTTGAAAATATTGGTTTGGTTGACTAAGCTCAAAGCTACACTCTCAAGCACATCAGACACTTGTGACGCGATTGTACATTTATTCACCAATTTTTCATCCAGAGAATATTTTTTACAAGACCAAAAGAAAAAGAAAATGTCTTTAAATTTTAATTCTCATAAAATTTTTTAGAATCAATATTATTTTATTTCCACTTTCAAAACAATATCTACATGATTTTGTTTGTGTTTGTATATGTGTCTGTATGGATGTTGGTGGGCAATGTCGATGAGGCATTTGTGTGTGATATTCGAGATTTTTAATGCAATCCCCTTGTCTATACGAACCGTACGTATGTATGTAGTTTGTATGTGTAGCATTGCGTTTCAATTCACAATGGCGGCTATAAAAAGGTCAGCGGCCAGCAAGCGAGATTAATTATTATCAACGGTTTGATTAAAAAAAAGTGACAGCATCCCCTCCCCCACCACCATCCCTTTTTCCTCATTTTGGATCGATTCACATTTGGATTTAGATTCCAGAAAAAAAAAAAAACTCAATTTCATAAATTACTCATTTAAATTTGTTCTTGAATACAATAATCGGTGACGTCACATCTAACAATCACCTAGGGACCCTAGGTGGCGTCTTTGTTGCCAGAAGAGCCAACACGCATACGCGTTAGTTCAGTTCAAGTGTACAAGTTCGTGTAGGATATTCTCCTTTCTCGCTTTTTACTCGTATAATCAGTTTCTAAATAGTTTTTTTATTTCCTTGAGTGTTTAATGTGGGTTAATTCAAGATTACATTTTGAATCAATTAGAAATCGTTCGTTTCAACTTTAAACCAATAAAGTAAGATAATTTTTTTTATAAATTTTATCTTAATCATAACCTAAAATTTATTTTATATTGATCTTAATACTGTCTGCCTATTAATCGTTAAAAAAATAATAATTTTTTAAGCTCTCATCAAAGTTTCATTTGTTTATAGAGTAAATTACTTTTTTGTCTTTGAGCATCCAAAGCATGATATTATACAATTTATATTTATATGATAATCAAGATTTATTGAAGGATGTTTAAAAGCAGAGGCAGCCAAGAAATAATTCTCTATGCTGGAAACCTTTCGGTGCATTTATTATGTAAATATAATTATATACATATAATAAAATAATGTATTTTACTATATTAATGAACCAACTCTAAGCAACATACACAGATTAAAAGACTTAAGATTAACACCGAAACGTTTCCGACTAACATTTTCTTGGCCTGCCTCTATCTCGACACTTCCTTCACAAGATTTATACATAAAGTTTAAAGATAAAGTTTTAAAGAAGATAAATGGAAATTAAATTTTAAAGCATTTTTTTCTTTATTTATTCAAAATTTATTTTAATGAATGGTCCGATCGATAGGCACCCATTAAATAATTTTTAAAAAAATTTAATATTATTGGGTAACGAGGTTCTATTGAAAGTAGATTTCATATTAATATCTCTGTTACGACAGAGATCCTGAATTCCCTCTGCTTCATACCACCAAAGGAAACAACCATCAGATAAAAACCGATATCTTTTAAATAATATACGAAAATTTTAAAATTAACATTTTTAATGGACATTTCGACATTCATATCTTGCCATTAGAACTGATTTTATAACTAATAAATTTTAAAATTAATTAGTAATATTTACTATTAATGTGTCTTATTTTTTTAAACGCTCCCATATCGAAAATTGAAAATTTTTTACGTTCTTTTTGACTGTGCGTCAGTATGTGAGTCCTAACATACATACAAAAAGAAAATTCCTTATTCAATTTTTATGTATTTCCTAATCAATATTACTTCGTTTCCACACCCTTTATTTATCCCTGATAATACTCGTCTTATTTCACAACTATCCGGAATATCTTTAATCCTTCAATCCACCTCATATATAGAAGGACTTATGTATAATTAGAACCACTTTGTATAAATTAATTATCTTCCTCTTAAAGTCAATCTCTTTCTTTCTCCCTCTCCGAAATATGGAGTTTATTTTCCTCTCTTTTTTCATTCGAATTTCAAAATATTTCATTCATCAAAAAATTTCGAACATATAACTAATTGTTAAAATTTTGATTATAAATGTGCCTGGCTGGATACTAATGTAAAAAAAAAATTCATTGTAAATCTGATTTAACGCTTTTTTCCACCTCCACTTTTTTCGTTCATATACGTTGTTGCCACATATACAAATAAAGAAGTCACGCAAAGCTTTATAAAATTTAATTTCTACTTATTTTCATGTGAATGGCTAAAAATAATTTATAATTAGCATAATAAAATTTCTTTAAAGACCGGAAATACTTTTTTTTTTACTTCGTTCCTATATATTTTTGTCATTATTTATTATTATTGCGGCGAACTTAGTAAGAGAGAAAAGAGGTGAATTAATCAACTGACCCTTCCCCATTTCTCTCTCATTAATTTATCCATTCTAAAAAAAAAAAAAAAAATTACAATCTTTATTCAACAAGATAATTTTATCATTGATTTGTTGATTATTATTTTATACATATTAATTAAAATTTTTAAAAATACCAATGCACAGATCGTACGTACAGTGAGGGACAATATTAAGTCCCACCCATACGTTTTCTACTTGTGATTATTTCATTGTTTTTATAAAAGAAAATCAAAATATTTTTTGGAAATTTTCTAAGTTTGAACCATGAAAGTTTCCATTTAAAAAAAATATATAGTTTTAAAAACAATGAAATAATCACACGTAGAAAACGCATGAGTGGAACATAATATTGTCCCTCACTGTACATTTAATAGGCCTCCTCGCCCTCGGGCTTGGAGTAGTTGGTAGCGCGGCTGCCTTATATACCAAAGGTTGAGGGTTCGGATCCCAGGAAGTCCGATGATTTATTTAAGCCATTTGGATACCAAATCTGTCCTAACATTAAAATTAAATCACTTGAAAGTTCTATAGAAAATTTATATTATCAATCTTAAACAAATTAAGCAGATTACTCATTTGAATTCGCATTATTCTTTTTTTAATCTCTTTTAATATTTAAGTTTTATACGGATCCAGATGAGGAAGGAAGGACAATTTTTTTTTCTCAAATAAAAAGAGAGAGAGAGAGAATTTTACTCTCCTCTTTTGCAATTGGTCCTTCGAGTCGGATCGATTGAACCCCGTCTCAGGCCACCTGAGCTGCCGACTTCCCTCCCTTCCTTTCCATTAGGACATCTGACCATCATAAGCCTACATCTCTATCTTTTATATAGCCTATACGTATATTATATATAGTGGTATATATAAAAGGCCACAGCCAGAAAATTTTTTCAGACATCTAAAATGAATAAATTTTAAAGAATATAAAATATTTTATAATTTATAGCTAATGCCCGGATTCCTATGCAATTGCATATTCTATTTGCTAAAATATACGTCCCGGAAAACAATTTTCCATTCAAATTTTATATTGCATATTTTTGCATATTTGGTGAATATTGCTTAAAGTTGCGTATTTAAAACATTTTGAATATTTTTGGTAAATAAAGCGAAAAAAGAGAAATATTTTTAAAGATCTTACTTTTGAAATATCGGCGGAAACTAAATATATGTGGACACGAAAAAATCTGGTGGAAGCACAGAACGCAACTTTCAATTACCAAAGGTAAAAGAAAATTATAAGCTGTGCGACCAGTCACACCAGATTATTTTTACATTAAATTTAGTTTTTATTGCAAGACCAATTTTTGTTTTTACACATTTTCCTTTCAAAAATAAAACACCATCAGGTCTATTCTCTAAAAACAGGCGTTAAAATTTAAAATAAACAAATGGGTGTTAAAAAGTAATGTGAAAATCTGCACAGCACACAACTTTCTCTTACCTTTGGTAATCGAAAGTTGTGTTCTGTGCTTGTCACATCCGATTTTTCGCGTCGACATATATTTAGTTTCCACCGATATATTATAGAATTCAAGATGTACAATTTATAAGCATGGGAAAATATTTATATTTTGTTACCATGGCAACCATTTCTCCTATCTTTCATATGAAGTACAAAAGTAAAGTGGCATCTAAAAAATAATTGATTTAATCAAAATCGTTGTAGAGAATTTTAAGAAAATCGAAAAAAACTGAAATAGTACATCAGTATAGTATAGGCCCTACCTTTATTTGGAAGCCATATACTTGATATTTTTTTCATATATACCGGAATTAGAGCCCTGCACGGGCCGATTTTTTTTGGTCCGGACCGGCCCGTGTCCGTATTTTTTTGACTTGCCGCCCGTACCCGGCCCGTAATTTTTTACTATTCTTCAGGCCCGCCCGAGCCCGCCCGGAATTTTTTCAAACCCGCCCATATCCGCCCGAAATTTAGTGAATGAATGAAAACGAATGTCTGGCAATTTTTAAATAAAATTTCATTTGCAGGTCCGTCCGCCCGAACCCGTTTATTTAGACTTGCTACCCGTATTGCATATTTTAATACCTTTATTCATTGCATATTATAAGGCATATTTAGGGAATTTTACTGCATAAAAATCCGGGCTTTATTTATAACAGTATATAAAATTTTAACATCATGTTTATAATGTTTCGGAAGGAGCTTGGACCCCATGGCTAAGGCCCTGTCAAGGGCGGATACAAGGGGGGCAGGTAATTACCCCCCCCCCGAGATTCGAAAAAAATACCTTTTTTTCGCAAAAAAATTTATTTTTAATGTAAAATTTTTAAAATTAATACTTAAAAATTTGATGTGTATTTATATTCTGACAAACAAATACAGAATGCGCTTTTAAATTACCGAAATTTAAAAAAAATAGTGTGCTGTGCGACGAGTCACACCAGATTACCCCCCCCCCGAGAAACACCTCTGGATCCGCCCTTGGGCCCTGTATATACTTATAGTACATAATCTGATCCATATAATCTCCAAGCATAGTAACTTGTTCTAAAGCTTAGCTTTAAGACTAACCCTCCTCTCTCATACTATATATTAATTCAATTATAAAATCAATTATAAGTCCCTCTAATTTTCGAATTGCCTTGCGACTAAGAGCTTAAAGTAATATTTTCAAAAAAAAATTTCGTTATTTTTTTTTATCGAATTCAATACACTTTCACAAATACAAAAATTTTCATTTTGTTTTCGAATAGGCAGGCACTTGTTTTAAATGCCATTTGTATATTTATTTAATAACAAAATAATGTTCAAATGTTGTTTTAATTAATTAATATTTTACATCTCGTTTTTAATCCATGCTCCAGGCAAGTTTTAATATTTTACATACGCGAATTGCGATTAATTAATATATCTTTACCAAGAGGAGAGAATCCATCATTTATATATAAATAAATATATACATGTATTTAGTGGGTGAGGGAATTCAATATTCCCCTTTAATTCAATTCACTAATGAATACTCATTATTTACAATTATTTTATATATTATAAAGAATAATATATAAAATTAGAATTTATTTTGCCTTTTATCTTGAATTTTTTTTTTCTTTCTTATTTGTTTTTATGCCTATAATATGCCCTGTCTTTGGGCAGGGGCACAACTAACTCTCCCTTTCAATAGCCAGTCGCTTCCCGTCTTAATCGATTATGTTTTTAATTTAATAGGCCTGAAAAAGGCTTAAAACAAAAGCATATAAAATTATAATTGTTAATATATGAGTTGTTGCTGGATTGAGAGGATGATTTGACGGGAGAAATAAAACAAGAAAAATTTTTCAGGAATCGCCTTATACCATATAAATAAAATATTTTTATTAATGTATTATTAATTAATTATATATTATAATTATTTTATTAATGTTATAATAGGCTTTGTAAAGGGTGTGTAATATATAAAACCCCTGACAAAAGAAAGAATATAATAGAATGTAAGTTTAACCAAATTATTATATACATTTTATATCCCCATATTGATTGGCAATTTTATTAAAAAATATTATCCAACAAAAACAATAGGTCTTTTCACTCACATTCAGCTATAAAATTGAAATTTTTTGTTTTGTTTTATTGTTATTCTCTTAATTCTTGTTTTCCATCATTAAAGATAAAATAAAAATTTTGTCATGTTTAATAGACAAAAAATAACTGAATAAATAATTACATTTTTTATTTATCTACTAAAGAACAAAAAGTTTTTATTTTAAGATGCACGAGTATGTTATCAATCATAACAGGAAATACAATATTTCAAGTGTTTTTTTTTTTTTTTTTTTTGCTAAATCATTTGATAATAAGGAGTGGTGAAAAAAATATATTTGACTTGTTTCTAAATATGCTATGAAAATTTATTCTAAAGTAATCAGATACAAAGTTACAAAGTTGAACAGTTTTGTAGCGAACATAACAGATTATCATCTCATTGTTTGTTATGCTTCATTTTATAAGGAAAAAATTGCAAATTTAAAAATATAGAGACAGGTCTGACGTTCAATAAATTCATTTTATCGTTTTTATTTTATTTTTCGTGCTCGGCATTTTTTGTAGAAAAATTTGACATTTGAACAAAAGTAGGTCCATTTATCTTTTTAGGTGTCTAAGAGTTTAAAATCGAACCTTCTAAGAGATATAAATAACAAGAAATTAAAAACAATAGACCAGTGGCTCCAGGGGGGAGGGGGTTGGGGCTCACCCCTCTATCCTCCAAAAGAGAGAAAAAGTAGCCTTTTTGGCGATAAGATATGTAATTTTTTGGCTGAATTTAAACTGGTATCCATTGGCTCAGTTGAAACACTCTAATACAAGTTATAATATATTACTAACTATTGCTCAGGGGCCCATATCTTGTGGGTACGTGGATGACGACCACGAGCTACCCGAGCTGGGACAGGCAATCCTTCAGTTCTTTAAATGTCTATTTCTTCCTTCCTCTTTTCAACAGGAGTCAGACCGTACGATGGGCCGGCCTGTCTTATTTCTTCCGGTCTTTAAAACGTATGATAGGGTTGGAGGGAAAGAATGAGATCCGCCGACCCCGCATCACGGGACAAGGCGAGGAGAGAAGAAGATGAGTTATATTACTAACTAAATTCTCGAGGCAAGTACGACATGGGTCCTTCACTTAAGTATAAAATTTGAATATCGAAAGATTATTCGTTTTTGAGTTATTTTGTTAACCCACATTTTTTTGATATTTCACTTGAAATTCATTAAATTTATTGTGAAAAAAATTAAAATTCAAGCTAATAAGGAAATCCTCTATTTTAATGGCAATTCGAAGAAAGGCAATAAAAGAGGCATTTAAAAGCAATAAAATCTCTTTTATAGAAATTTAGGCAATGTTTTGATATTTTAACAGGAATAAATCTTCTTAGAATTTAGGATTTTTTCACAATAAATTTAATGAATTTCAAGTGAAATATCAAACAATGTGGGCTAACAAAATAACTCAAAAACGAATAATCCCTCAAAATTCAAATTTTATACTTAAGATAAGTACCTATTTCGTAGGGGTCTCGAAAAATTTGAATAAAATCAGCCTAAGAGTTCTAGTACTTTACTAATGCAGTTTTTTTTTTATTTTATCAAACTCTATTAACTCTATCGATTTGAAACATATTTTTTTTTTTATTAATTTCAATTAATTTTACATAATTTTTTGACTCTCGTAACTTACTTGCTTAAAATGTTAAAAAAAAGTTTGCATTTGTTTTAAATATTTAACCCTAAACCTTCGAAAGAAACAGAGAAGTCCGTAAAAAAAAATCAAACCCTACCCCTCTTCCAGATCCTGATTGCGCCACTGCAATAGATTAATAGAAAGTTAGAACTTAATTTGCAATTTGAATCTCATTCTCGTAAAAGTTGTTAGTTAACGTCGTTTCTAATTATAAAGACTCAACCTTAAATATATTTTTGATATTTTAATTAGGGTCCGACCGAAACAAGATTTTCAGCCGAAACCGAACGAATATTCGGGCCTCAACCTTAGTTTCGACCGAAACCGCCAAACCGAAACTTAGTATTTCCTATAAAAAAATTTATATTTTTTTTTTTTTGAAATTTTTTCCCCTCCGTGAAAATCATTTTACCTTTTTTTTAGGGAGACAAAAATTTTTTCTCCTTCAAGTGCAAAATCATTTGACCTTTTTTTTTTAAGACTCAAGTTTCGGCTACTTTTTGGCCGAAACCGAAACTACGGCCGAAACCATGATTTTTGGCCGAAACTGGCCGAAACCGAATATTCGGTCGGTTCCTAATTTTAATTAATGTTGGAAATGGCGGCGTAGAATTTTATAACAGGGATGAAGAGGAATACAGCCAGGTAGGGAGCCTCTATTAAATCAAAGTCCTTTTTCACAAAACGTTTCGGCCAATTTTATTATGCCATTTCGGTTGCATAGGAGTTTTTTAGCAAATAGAGTTGTTAATGGGACTGGCTGTATTCCTGTTATTTGATATTTTAAGTTTATACTTCAATTAAAATATTTTTATTAAAAAAAAAAAGTTGCATGTTTTCATCAATGAATGAATGGTTCGACTAGACACACATTTTCAATTTGGCCTTGTTCGATTTTGACGAATCTCAACTCTGATATTTTAAAACAATTATTAATAATTATTACACACTTAATTAGTGATGTTATTCCTTTTTTTTTAACACACCCTTTTTTCTCATTCACACTCACACACACACATTCACACTGTCTTTTCGGCAACTCAGGCCATATAAGACTGACGATATCCGTTATTGATTAATATACATATTGGGGGTCCAGGCATTCTTATTTAAGCAATTTGGTATCCAAATGGCTTAAATAAAATCATCGAGTCCGATCCCGCGACTCGGTATACGAGGTTAGCACGCTAACCCCTACAAGAAGCCCGCGGGCGATGTTATTCCTTGTTACAAATAAATAAAATGTATATAAAAATTTCCAAGATATATTCATTCTTAATTCAATATAAAGGAAATCAGAACACCTGTTTAACTTAGAAACCCTCAAATAAATGATAATTAACTTTTCTATTGATAAAATAATTTCTACACCATTCTTTTTAAATTTTATAAGTGGAAAAGACCAGATAATAGATTATAAATAATTTAGCTTTGCCTTGAATACATATTAAATTTTAATTCTAATCTTATTGGAAAATTTAGATATTCTTTTGATCTGTTAACTGTAATATAGGGAAGTTGATAGAGAGAGAGAGAGATTGCTCTGCAGAGCTAAGCCGACCGATTATTGATTATGATGGGACAAAAGTTCCATATCGCACGCACTACGTCTATGTCGGTTTATATGTATATGTGTGTGTATATATAGGTAGGTTTGTACGTATGTATGTATATATGTATGGCGTGTGCGCCGCCCCTTACCCCAAAAGGGGTTGTATTTCGACGAACCCGCCGCCGCCGCCAGGGCTAATTCAACGCGAATCAATAAAGGCCATTGTTTGTGTATATGTCCGCACCCCTCGGTTTCTGGGTGCATGATGACGTCACTCGCGACTGCAGAAGAAAGCCCGTCCCTCTCCACCGTCGATCAACAGGCTCCATTTGCATCCAAGATGGCTTTTAATTAATCACTGGACACTTAGGCAGCTGCTCTCTCTCTCTTCTATCTTTCTCTCTCTCTCTTTCACTTCTTTCTTTTCTCTCTCTTACGCCTTCGTTCTCTCTCTCTCTCTCTCGATCGATAGTTGACGTCGTACACGCAACTCCTTAATGGGGTCGCAGTTCTCCTCCAATCCAATGTCTGACTGACTCATCCACTCTTCAAAAAAAAAGGCAGGAATTTAATCATTATTACCATTTTAAATATTTAGTGATTTTCACATTACAATGTTAGTTATCATTGAAAAGAAATCGATTCAAACCTTTGTTCAATATAAAAAAAAAGAAATAATTTTTTTTTTTTTACTATTTCCTTTATTATGTGAAACATAGGTTTTTTGTAAAATAGAACTTACTCTTTTAATTTACGATAAATACATGGAATTATAACAATTTAATTAAAAAATTCATTGTTTATAAAACATTTAAATGCGAGATTTATAATTCTTTGAGACAAAGACAGATAATTTTTTTTTTTTTATTGGCAAACCCTTTAAAATATTTTGATTTTATTTAGACATTTCCTATTTTTTTTTTTTTTTTTTTTTTTCACAAACAAAACTAAGAAGAAACACATGAAACTCACCAAATTCATCCACTATATTAAGTTATCCATTGGGAACCTTCTCATTTTAGTATTAGTTTTCAAGAAATCTTACGTTTAGCCAACTTTAATTCTACATTTACTTTTAACAATCACTCTTGGAGGAACTTTCTGAGCCTTTCGACGTATTCATAGACGCAAATTATTAATGAGGCCCTTCACAACTTATTCAAAAAAAAAAAAAAAAACTAATAATTAAAAATTTGCGATGATTTTCATTAAGAAACTAATTAAAATTTACAAATTTTTTTTATTTCATTTGACTTTCTAATGATTGAGTCTTTTGTTATAGAAAAGGTCCTGAAGGGTTTAGGGCCTACTTTGCGTCTTTAAAAGGGTTGATATATTCAATAGGCGCAGAAAGTTCAGTTTGGGGGTTCATTACAAATTCTCCCGATGGTTTTGTTTTTCTTTATTTATTTTATTTTTACCTTCTCGTATAGAGAAAATATTGTAGAAGGCATGTGCCTCCACGCAGGTCTTTATTAAATATAATTATTCAATTTCAAAAGACAAAAAAGGTGCTCATTTCGAGGAGGGTCTAGATCAATTTAATTATAGGAAATAGTGCATTTACCTCTAAACCCCCCTCCTTAATACTTTCTTAGGTGAAATCAACTAAATTTTAAAAATATTTATGGTAACTAGTTTATAGTCGTGAAAATAGCAATTCGAAAAATATTTGTTAAAATCATTTAATGAATAGTACTTTTTCATTTAATTAAAAAATTCTTTATAACAAAAAATATAATTTGTTTATTACTCAATTAATACTGTATTTGCCCTGTAGAAGTGTTAAAAAAAGAGAAGGTAGAACACACAATTTGGGATGATAAAAAAAGTATATTTTTTCATCCCCCTTTTTTAAGGGTTGGTAGGCGCTATATGAAAAAAGTTTGAGAAACACTTATTAAAGGTATTTTTTTTTTTTTTTTTTAATATATAAATATAATAAATGTTAATCTCTATTAAAAGACTAAATATTCAATATCACAAAGTACCAGTTTATTTTGTGATTAATAATTCAATAAAACGATACTTTTGCAAAAGAGAATATATTATCTTTCTATCTCTATCTCTCGCTCTCTTTCTAATAAAAACCACAAACACAATCGGCTTATCTTCTCGTTTTTTTTTCTCCCCCTCCTTCTAATTGTCATTCATCTTATTTCATTCCATTTCCATTAATCATCATTTTATATCTCTCTGCTTATTTATGTACTATATAGGCTTCTTTTTTTTTTGGTAATAATTTTATTATTATTAATAATAATTGCTTGACTAAAACCGTTTCGAATGTTATTAATAGCATGTAATTAATTTCAAAAATGCGGAAGATTTTTTTTCTAAATGGTCTGGGGAAATTTATCATTTTAAGTTGGTAACGTGAAATGTCCATTTTTTTTTTTATTTTAACGTCACTTACATGAATGATTGAGTTAACAAATAGACAATTATCTATTATTACTATATACTAATTATTAACATAATAGAATAGAAATAGAACAAAGGAGTGCCAACATTAGAACAAAAATATTTCTAGTCATTGATAAATAATAACCATAATTTATTCATCCATCGATTATTATTACTTTCTCGTATACGAAGTAGAGAAAGTATCGTAATCGAAATTTTGTTGATTCCCGACGTTTTAGACCTCCCTGAGAGAAAAAAAAATATATTTTTCTGTCTCTGTGTGTGTGTGATCACAATTTGTTAAAAACACAAGCAGCCAGATTGATTTTACACTAAAATTTTAAATCTGTATTAACTTTTGGAGTAAATGCCTCAACCGGAAGTAGTAGTAGTAATACTTTTTTTTTTTTTAATTGTGAAATTTGTAATTGTTTTGTCATATTGCCTGCTGCGAATCATAGGGGGCGGAAGTCCGAAATTCAACAATTAGAGAAAAGACATTTGGAAGTTTTATAAACCTAGAGACCTACATTTAAATAGCCGGTCAACAAATGAATAGGCCAGAATCAATAGCAAAGAATGGAAATATATTTTTCGCCCCTTTGGTACTCAAAAGAGAAGACGTTTTAACAACGTTTGGTAGGATTAACTCAAAAATTGAATTTTCGGACTTTCGCCACTATGATTCTCAGCAGGCGATATTAATATATAACGAATTGTGGCTGTTGTATAATTAGATTAATGATATAAAGAGGATGGAGCCAATAATAAATAAAAAGCATCTATTTTATTAACACTCTTTATTTCGGAAAGTTTCGGCTATGATCAACAAAGCCATCATCAGCTCTCCAAGCTAGAAATATATACATACATTCATTAAAAAATTTGCTTTGTTAATAAATGGTCATAATAGTACAATTATATACTCACAGTATATTTTATATTATTAACATACAAAATAAATATTGTCTTAAGATATATAATACAGTTCATATGTACTGTATTTAGTCGAATGTAGAGAGTATAAGAGAGCAAAGCCTTGAATGCACGAAAAATTTCAACATTTCGATCTATTTAAATAAATGATTCTTTATTTTTATTGATAATTTTCTTAATTTTATTTATACCATTTATTAACAAAACAACTTTTTTAATGAATGCATGTAGGCATGGGCGTCCGCAGGGGGAGGGGGATAACCAGGCACTTGCCCCCCCCCCCCCCTGGAAAATTAAAATGATACAAAAAAATGTATAAAACAAAAAAAAAATACAAAAAAACCTTTCTCAGTATACATCCATCCACCTTGCCGCGGTGAGAAAGCTTTAAATACTAAGAATGTATAACATTATTAATATCAATGTACGTTTTTTTTTTAACTTATCTGGAAGTGACTTGCCCCCCCCCCCTGCAAAAAATCCTGCGGACGCCCTTGTATGTAGGCCTATATATTTCTAGCTTGGAGAGCTGATGATGGCTTTGTTGATCATAGCCGAAACGATCCTAAATAAAGAGTGTTAACAAAATAGATGCTTTTTATTATTGGCGATATTATCATATTATTTTAAAAAGTTTTTATTCTTTCTCAAATAGTTTTTGAGATAATCAACGAAGAAAAAGACTCGCACCGCTAATTTTACGTCGATTGTCTCAAAAACTATTTAGTTTTCAAAAAAATGAAAGAACAATAATTTTTTAAAATAGTGTAATATTCAATAATATAGAAAACATTCCAAATTTCAATAAAAAAAAAACTTATTATTATTATTATTATTAATTAAAGTACTATTTCCGGTTGACGTATTTAACAACAAAAACTACTGTGAAATCTTAAAGTCTCAAAATAGATTTGCAAATATAATTTATGGTCATTCAACACTCTCGTTCTTCTGGACCACCTATCTAAGATTCATTCCTCATTAATATCTGCTTAAAGCTGGTGATGTCTGTTTGACATGGTCAAGATCAAGACAATTGAAATATATTTTCTTAATTTTTTGAAGCACTTGAACATAATTTATTCTTGACTTTTTCTAGACTATTTTAAACCAAAAAGTATTTTTTTTTTTAATTATCTAATTGAATAGGTCGATAATGTAAATGGAATTATATTTGAATCACGAGTCTTTTCTCACATTATTTTACAGGAATTAAATTAAAAATTCTACTCATAATTTTGATAAATATAATCAACAACAATTTCCTATTTCCTTTTCTTTTTATTTGTATGATTAATTAAATTTTTTTGAAATTATAAGACTCAATATTTTTCTTATTCACTCATTCTCTTTTGGAATTCTTAAAACAATTTCGTCTGTATATTTAAAAAGATACCTACATTGATTATTCTTAGCTTGTCAAGGAAGTCATTTATTTGCATTCTTGAAGCTTGAGGTTTTTGGCATCAATACTTTGATAAGAATCTGTATTTAATTTATTTTTACCTTGAAACCTAATTGTGATCTTATAATCTTTTCTCTTATAAATCCTATAATGTCTAATCATCAGTTCGTATCGAAATATAGCATAAAGGTAGTCACTAATAGTATGTACAGTGAGCGACAATATTAAGTTCCACCCATGCCTTTTCTACATGTGATTATTTCATTGTTTAAAAAAAAATATTATTTATTTTTTTATTGGAAACTTTCATGGTTCAAACCTAGAAAATTTCCAATAAAGATTTTAATTTTCTTTTACAAAAACAATGAAATAATCACAAGTATAAAATGCATGGGTGGGACTTAATATTGTCCCTCACCGTACATATAAAAATTTGATATAATAAATATGCCTCGAAGTATCTATGAGAGAAAATTTTTCAAATTTCTCGTGTTATGAAACGACTCTGGAGTCAAGAAGCACATAAGGGCTTTTATTTGGCTGAACCTGCCCTGATTATATTTTTTTTTTTTCGATTGATTCTTTATATTATTTTTAAAAAGGTTTTATTAATCAAAGTGAATTGATTTTGTCTCTCTACCATCTCCATTTTGAATTAGAAATAATTGTTTTTACTAATGTTTTGGGATAATAAATTACACTTTGGATAAATATAAATGTATAATTTTTGGAAAGAGAAACTTCTCTTAATTTTACATTTCTGCCGTCTTTTTTTTATTTCCGGAAATAACTTTCCTTTGATATATTGATATTCTCATAATTCCTGTCTCGAATATAAAACCGACATTAATTTTCAAGATTGTAATAGTTAATTAAAAAAAATAAATTAGAATTTGAATTAGGAAGTAGTTGCTCAAGTTCTGATGACCAATGGTCACATATAATCAGAAAAAATTCTGGTGGTCAAGGGTTAGCATCTCGTCCCAGGCGAGAAATTTATTTTAATTAAATTGGATACCAATCATACGGACGTGGTCTAAATAGCCTGAAATGCCGAAAAAGTTGTTAAACAAATTTTTAAAAGAATAAATGAAAAAGGGTGAAGAATTTAGATTTAATTTTAAAAAAATGTTAGGTTTCATAGGTTATGAATAAGAGTTGCGAAGTATGGTGAACGTCACAGTTTAATTTTTAATTAATAAATTATTTAAAGTTGTATATACCTAAAGAATCACTATAGTTCACTATGATTGAATTATTACTTTTATTGGAAGACAACCATTATTAATTTGTTTACATTTTTCATGGATCATAACTCTTAAAATTTTAGAATATTCTCATAGGATTAATTAATATGGTCGGAATCATGTCCTAAATCTGAAAGGCGTTGCGCTCTGGATGGCAGACGCTGGGAGCCGTTATTCCTTCACGCAACTTCTTTTGTTTTCCCTTCAATCATTGGAAATCGTTTAGGAAAGAAAGATATGGCCAGGAATACGCATGCGTATTTTTAAAAAACAAACCCCCCCTTCCCCCTCTCTCCCTTTCTCACTTTGTTCTAATATGAATTTGAATTACATCAACCTAAACCTTCTTCCTCTCTACCCACACACCTTTTTCTTTCTTTTTCACCCACACACACAGCATCAAAACATCATCATAATACAATTAGGAAGAGATTTATCTCCATTTATCTACTCAAGAAAAACAATGAAATTAAGTCTACATAAAAAAAAAAGTTTAATCTCTTAATTAATGATTATATTGATAAATTGAAGGAAAATTCAAATTTTAAATGTCTATCAAAAAAAATAGGGGGGGGACTTGTCGCTGTTGCATAATAAAGTGAAAATAATTGTATTATTTAAAACTAAATTTAATTTTTTTTTTTTATTTTAAAAAAGTTCATTAATAAAATTTTAGTTAAAGTATTTTCAAAGGCAGATACAAGAGGAAGGGGGTAAAGGGAGTAATTACTCCCCCCTCCGAGATTTGAGAAAAAAAAAATTTTTAATGTAAAATTTTAAAAATTTATACTTAAAAATTTGATTTGTATATATATTCTGGTAAACAAGTACAGAATGCGCCTTTTAATTACCGAAATTAAGAAAAAATTGTGTGAAGTGCGATCAATCAGTCCAGATCACTCCCCCCCCCCCCCCTCCCGAGTAACTCGTCTGGCCGCCCTTGGGTATATTTCTTGTCAATAACATATTGGAAGTTGAAAGGCCAATGGATTATTAAAAAAAAATTATTAGAGATTTTTTTAAATATTCATAGATTATTTATTTTTTGCCAATGCAATGGATTTTCTCATACTAAAAATCATCATCAGGGCTCTGAAAAATATTTACAAAAAAATATTTTTGAAACCAAACATGAAAAATTATTTTTGACATTTTTATTCATTAAAAATTTATTGTCTGCTGTGCGACCAATCACACCAGATTTATTAATATAGTAGTAATTCATTGGCCTCAACTTCCAAAATTTTATTGACAAGAATCATAATACCTAAAAATTAAAAAAATTGTATTGTAATGCAATTTGGACTTTTTTTCTAACGTTGGCTGCCAAAAACTTTTTGCAGAAAAAAATTAAAAATTTTAAAAATTATAGGATCTAATAAATCGCTAAATATTCATAATTTCCTTACACAATAAACCCGAGAACTTTTTTTGATCTATCTTTCAAAATTTCAATTAATAATCTATATTTTAAATTTCAACAAAAATTGTGACTTGACAATAGACTACCCAAATTGTCTCCCTGCTTAGCGGGTTGCCGCTAAAAAAGGCGTTGCTATCCAAAAACCTTTTAATTGATATTATAATTGTTAAGAAACATTACAAACCTTCGTATATTATTTATATGTGTAAAAAAAAATTTCTTTTCAAGACCACATATCGTTTTTTTATCTAATAATATTCGACTATTTTAATGGTTATTAAAGATTTCAAGTTCTTTGTCTGGCTTACAGTTGTTAGTCATATCTGAAAATAATTTACTTCTTGTTTTAAATCATAGGTCACTCACTCATTCATTCATTCAATATGCATAAAATTTTCTTAGAAAATTATTATTGTATTTATATGTTCTTTGAAAATGCAAAAAAGAAAAACGATCAATTTTTTCTGCCTTTACCTAACCTATTTCCTTTTGCTTGACTTGTAAACGTCTTCTTGTGAGCCGATTACAATAATAATAGAAGATATTCCGTGTCAAGAATTCCGACAACCAGTTTCCAGGGAGAGAAACCAAACGAAAGATGCACATGTTCAGAAAAAAAATATCCTTTCGTTCAAGGGCAATAACGAGATAGAAAGAGAAGAATAATCATGATAAAAGAAAATAATAAATTAAAATAAGAATCACTTATTAAAGATATAAAAATTTGAATAAGTGAATTTATAAATTAATTCTATTTCTTTCAATAGATAAAGTTGCATTTTTATTTTATAAATAATAAACCGATGTAGTCACCATAGTATCGAGTTTTTGTCGGGCCGCCTCGCAAAGTCGGTTTAACGAATTTTATATTTTCTCTTACCTATGTATATATATATAGAAAGTATTGCATTCGTGTCAAAAATACGATATCGATATTTTGATGGATATATACGTTTTGAGCAGTGCCGGATTTACACAACTAGAGGCCCTAAGCCAAATTACCTGTGCGGCCCCCTTCCTAACGGGAGGGGGGGGAGAGTCCGGAAAATCTTTTAAAACTAGGTACCAGGAGATTGATTTTAACGCTACATCAGCCCTTAAAATATGATGAAATTTTACATTTCTTTGTTACCAGAAAAAAAGTGTAGTAGAGAAGTCGAACAGTGAAAAATATATTTTCTTTAAATATATAATTAAAAAAAAAATACGTTTGCGGCCCCCTCTAGCCTGCGGCCCTAGGCCGCTGCCTAGTCGGTCTAGTGGTAAATCCGGCACTGGTTTTGAGGTCCAAAAAATTTGTTTTCGCGACATGGTCTGTGTCTGTGTGTGTGTTGTTGAACAAAATATCTCAAGAACGAAAAGAGCTAGGAGGTTGAAATTTTATATTTATGTTAGGCATCCCCATGGGACGTGACACGAAGCTTTTGAACAAAATCGGCCAAAGAGTACTAATACTTTACTGATGTACTTTTTCAGTTTTTTTCGATTTTCTCAAAATTCGCTCTTTAAAATTCATAAATCAATTATTTTTTTAGATGCTCTTTAAAATGTATATTCTCATTTTGCCCTTGAAATCTTTTGAGATTCAAAATATAATTATTTTCCTATGTTTATATATTTTACTTCTTGAATTCTAATATATCGGCGGAAACTAAATATATGTCGACACAAAAACATCTGGTGTGACAAGCACAGAACACAACTTTCTCTTATCGAAGGAAAGAGAAAATTGTGTGCTGTGGGACCAGTCACACCAGATTTTTTTTATAAATAACATACTTTGAATATTATATTTTGGTTTAAAAATTTCTTTATCTTTACCTATCAATAAATATTAAAATTATTCTGAGTCTAATACCTTTCTTATTATAAGTTGAAAAATTATAAATCCATTTTCAAACTTTTTTTTTTTTTGTATATTTAAGAGAAATTTAAAAGCAAACTATGGCTAGTCAGGTAGCTATAAAAAGAGAGAGAGAAAAGTCGAAGAAATATCGGTCCAATGTGGAGGTCATTATCAGGATATTAAGTTCATTCAATAAAAAAAACATTTTTAACTTTTATAGGGCCCTCGGGGCATGGCGTAGAGGTTAGCGTGCTAACCTCATATACCAAACGTCGCGGGTTCGACCCCAGGCAGTCCGATGATTTTATTTAATTATTTATTGGATACCAAATGGCTTAAATAAGAATGCCTGGACCCCATATATGTATATTTATTAATAACGGATATCGTAAAAGTCTTATATGGCCTGAGTTGCCGAAAAGACTGTACGAATGTGTGTGTGAGTGTGAGTGTGAGTGTGAAGAAAAAAGTGTGAATGTTTTAAAAAAAAAAAAAAAAAAAACTTTTATAGAATGAATGAAAAGTGCCTGAGGATAGCTGTAACTTTTTTCATCATTATAATTAATAGTTTGTATAAATCCTAGTCTTAAAAATATTTTAGTTCCATTTTTTTTTATAATTAGCCTATAAATTTGATTGGATTTTTTTTTAACGTAAATCTATTATTTTTGTTTCAGGTAAGAGCTCTTCTTTCATCCCATTCACCATTTGTGATTTTCTGAGTGAGTTTCCAAAATTTTTAAATTTAATTACATTTATTATTTAAAAGTTGAAAAAAACCGAATTTTTTATAACTTTGGACACCCCTAACACAATTTTTTTTTCTGATCCCTGAATGATATATTTCCGATATTCTACTACTAAGGGCATTTGTCATAAAATTTTCTTGATAATTTTTGCATTCAGGAATGGTAAAACATTTAGGGTGTCCAAAGGGTATCCAAATGGCTTAAATAAAATCATCGGACTGCCTGGGGTCCGAACCCGTCGCAGGTTCGGTAAAATAGATAGGCACGCTACAAACTTCACCAAGCCCGAGAGCAATAGTTCCTTTAACCAGTCAGTGCTGGGACGGGATGCGCATCTCTGACCTTTGGAATATTTACATTTAATTTCGACTTTTTTTGCGAGCTAAAATATCATTTGTATTTTTTTTTTTGCCTAATTTTTTTTATTCTTAAAAATTCATCATTAAAATACACCTTTCATTTGTATTTTTTTGTTCTAAAATTAATCTAAAAATTGATGAGAGCTTTAATCGATTAGTGGATGGGAGAAAATAAAACATCAAAATATTATATACCATCTTCATTTTATATTTTGCTGTTTTAATAATCTCTGAAATTTTATTCTTCCCAAGAGATGGTCTAATAAGTAAATGAAAAATATTTTTTCTGTTAAATCGAATCAAGTCCAAGAAGAAGAAGATAACCTTCCTGTCAACTCACCTGATCTTATTCATTTCGCAATTGAGTAATGCATTCTTTCTCTTTTTCTCTCACAACACAAATACATAGCCGCTATACAAACTCTTTCATTTGCTTCTTTAGATTAAATTGAAATTTGTACTTTGGTCGTGTTAAAAAAATATATATACAGTAAATACTGAAACAAAGTTGGCCTTTGTTTTTTTTTTTTCAACATTCCAACTTAATCTTTGTTAAAAAAAAAAATCTTGAGTAAGCTTCATATTTAAAAATAATTTTTTAATGTAAAATAATTCACATGAAATCTTCCGAAAAGTTAAAAAGTTGCTGTTATTTTTTTGCATAGATTCAATCAAGCCCAAAATAATTTGGAGCATTAGTGTTCTTTGTCATTATGATCCAATTAGATGGTTTGGAGTACTAGCGTTTTGCATCCATACAATTTATTTAATAAATATTTCGAACTGCCTAATATCGTACATCAAATTTTATCAGATATCTTAGGGCGTAGGAATTTTTAATAGGCGATGTTTGAGACATAAATTATCTCTTTCCTAATTGAGGCAATATAAGAAGCCGATTCAATTTATAAGTACTTATCAATTGATGATTATTCCTCTTTTAAGCTATTTTCTTGTTTTTTTGCATCATTGCTATGAAAAAATACTTCCTCTCTCTATATTTCATATATAGGCTAAGAGAGTAAAAAACAAATAGGCTACCCTTCTTTTAGGGGCACAAATTTTTTTGGA
Organism: Euborellia annulipes; assembly: GCA_023213315.1. NCBI lineage: Eukaryota > Metazoa > Arthropoda > Insecta > Dermaptera > Anisolabididae > Euborellia > Euborellia annulipes. Next base: position 46,763 of record JAKCPI010015877.1, on the reverse strand, counting down.
AAATTTAAGATTTTTTTATATTATAAATTTATAGATAAATTAAATACTATATTTATAAATGATTAAGGTTTATGAAAATTAAATAAAACATTTTTCTTTTGCTTATTATAAATTTTTTTTTTTTTATCACCCATTTACACTCACATCCACACACACAGAACACGACTGGCGCACAACACACAACTTTTTCTTACCTTCTGTAATCAAAAGTTGTGTGTTGTGCGCCAGTCACACCAGCTTTTTTTTATTCATTGCATAATTAGAGCTTATTAAATAAAATTATTTAAAAAAATTTTTATACTTATTAGAGCTTAAGTATCTAGTCTTGATTTGGGTCTCATAGGGGTTTGAAAACCTCCCCCTGGGTCTGTCACTCTAGACTAGAACGGCCCTTAGATATTTACGTTTTTTTGAATTATTAAAGAATATAAAAATCTAAAGTTTTCGCATAATCAGATGTAATTTTGAAGGGACGCAGCCTAATATCAGGAAATATCATTTTAGTTTTTATTTTTATTCATTTGACACCCCTGATCAAGACCGCCGAAAAAAGGGGATAATAACTTTCGTGTTCCTATTATTTAAATTTATAATTTATTTAATTAAAAATTATCACTAGAAATTATTTTAATTATTTAAGGGTTGAAAGTATTTGTGAGGGGTGAATATAGCTAAACAAGAATTATGAATGTTTTAAATCATCTGATAATATTTTTTTTTATCTAAATAGAGAAAAAATTATTTTTTTATCTTTTATAAAATGGGAGTTTCTATTTTGTTCTTTTTATAAAGATAATTCTAACAGGCATAGACCAGACTTCTTTCTTTTAGTTTAGTAAGAGTCTAGTTAGCCGTTGGATCTCTCTCTTTTCTTGTGTATTTATCTTAGTGAATAATTAGTGTAGTGCACCTCACTCACAACACATCAACCAACCCATGTCCTGTGAGCGTCTTATTAAAGGTAGCAATATTCTTTTTACTTTCTCTTGTCTATATTTTTTTAAATGAAGAAAAATGATACTGGTAACAAAATTAAATTAATTTTTTTTTTTTTATACAATTTATACTTTCGAATATGAAATTGATAAAAATCTGGGGTGATGGTCGCACAGCACTTAACTTTCTCTTACCTTCGGTAATTGAAAGTTGTGTACTGTGCTTGTCGCACCAGATTTTTTTTGTTTCGAGATATATTTAGTTTCCGACAGTACGGTACATTCGAATTTTATAAGTATGGGAAAATATTTTCATTTTGTTACCATAGCAAGTGTACGCACCCTAAGAGTAAAGTGGTCTTCAGAAGATTTCAAAAAGTACATCAGTAAAGTACTAGTACTCTTTGGCTGATTTTGTTCAAAAGCTTCGTGTCACGGGCCAGGGGGTGGCTAACTTAAATACAAAAACATACTCACAAATTTGTTAAATATATCTCTGACTAATCGAGGTATTGATTGAATATTAATATATCAAATATCTATTTGAGCATTGTTTGAAAAAATTCCATCGTTTTCAAGCAAGGCTCTACCTAGTTAATATTAATATCTTATTCAAATATATAGATTTCAAAAATTATTTAATTAAAATTAAAAATTGAGTTAAGCACAGAATATTGTTTCAAATGCTATAATTAGGCTAATAGTATTTTTTTTTATGAAATATGTCCAAAAAAAATTTATATTTAATGTTACTTGCACAATTTACAAAAAAAAAAAAATTATATATAATCCAATGAAAACAAAAACTTTAATGTTAATTTTCTCAAAACTCGGTAGCTGGCGCTTGACACACTAATGCGTAACAGGGTCCTTTTATTCTTAATACTATATAATTTAATTTTCTTTTTCCATTTTGTTTATTTTCTATCCTCTTATATTATGATAGAGTTGAAATTAATCTTTCCCAACATTGTCTAAATAAGATATGAATTTTTTTTTCCTTCTTAATTATATTCTCGATCTGTGATTGGAATTCGTTACCCAAAGAGCTTTCTCCTTGCTGGAATTTCCGACGGAATGCATCTAACCATCTAAGATGGCTTCCTCTGATCTGCTTGCTCTTCTCTCTTTTCTGTTCTATTCTGACCCTTTTGGAGTTTTTAAGCGAATCAAACATAACGCTATTCACTCTCAACGAAGAAAAATATTATCCTCTTTGAATAAATTAGTCATATTAGAAAAAAACAATTCATCTGATCTTCTGTGTGTCTTTGCTTTGAAAAAGATCTGGTGTGACTGGTTCAACAACACTCTCTTATGATTGGTAAGAGAAAGTTGTATTCTGTGCTTGTCACACCAGATTTTTTTGTGTCGAGATATATTTAGTTGCCGATATATTAAAATTCAATAAATAAATAAAATTTATAAACATGAGAAAATATTAATATTTTTTTACCATATCAACCATTTTATCTTTCCTATGAAGTACAAGAGTAAAGTGTGCTTCAAAAGATTTCAATGCCGAAATGAGAATATACATTTTAAAGAGCATCAAAAAATAATTGATTTTTGAATTTTAATCAAAATCGTTGAGCTAATTTTGAGAAAATCGAAATAAAACTGAAAAAATGCATCAGTAAAGTACTAGTACTTTTTGGCCGATTTTGTTCAAAAGCTTCGTGTCACCTCCCAGAGGGGTACCTAACTTAAATATAAAATTTCAGCCTCCTAGCTCTTTTCTTTCTTGGGGTATTTTATTCACAGACAGACAGACCATGTTGCGAAAACCACTTTTTTGGATTCAGAGCAGTGGCGATCCAGGTGTTTCTCGGGGGGGGGGGGTAATCTGGAGTGATGGTCCAGCACACATTTTTTCTTAATTTCGGTAATTTAAAGGCAATCTTACTTTGCCAGAATATAAATACAAATCAAATTTTTACTTTCTCTTACCTATGTATATATGTAATATATATATGAGAGAGAAATATTGTTCATGTCAAAAATTCGATGTCGAGATTTTGATGGATCTTCACGTTTTGAGGTCCCCTGAATCCAAAAGTGGTTTTCGCGACATGGTCTGTCTGTGGGTGGGTGGGTGGGTGTGTGGGTGGGTGGGTGGGTGTGTGTGTGTTCAATTTTAAGCATGAAGGAATTGAGCTACGAGGTTGAAATTCTATATTTAACTTAAACACCCCCGGGACCGGAAAAATAAGCTTTTAATCAAAATCGGCCAAAGATTACTAGTACTTTACTGATGTACTTTTTCAGTTTTTTTCGATTTTCTCAAAATTTGCTCCAACGATTTTGATTAAAATTCAAAAATCAATTATTTTAGATGCTCTTTCAAATGTATATTCTCGTTTTGCCCTCAAAATTGTTTGAAGACCACTTTACTCTTGCACTCCATAGAAAAGATAGGAGAAATGGTTGCCATGGTAACAAAATATAAATATTTTCCCATACTTATAAATTTTACATCTGAATTCATATGTTCCGTACTGTCGGGAACTAAATATATGTCGTCACAAAAAATCTGGTGTGACAAGCACAGAACACAACTTTCGATTACCGAAGGTAAGAGAAAGTTGTGTGCGTGCCAGTCACACCAGATTTTTAGTATTAATTTTTAAAATTTTACATTAAAAATACATTTTTTTCAAATTTTTTTTTTTAAATCTCGGGGGGGGGGGTAATCCCTTTACCCCCCCTTGTATCCCCCTTGATTCAAAGAACCTCAAAACGTGTATATCCATCAAAATCTCCACCTAATTTTGCCATGAATCCAATACTCTCTCTCAAATATATATTTCTTATATACATAGGTAGGAGAAAGTAATATTATAAAAATCTGTTTATTTTTCAATCATTAGCCTTCATCTTCTATTCCCCTTTGTGTACTAGTATGTCCTTTCATTTATACTCGATTAGTACTTAAGTCAAACAAGAATAATTCAGAGAGGGAGGTCTAATTGACCTTTAACTGAGTTTTTGAAAATCGCCATTAAAATCCTCTGTGTTTGCTCTGTTATTATGGTTCATTCGCCATCTAACATCACTTAATCAAAGTTTATTTATTTATTTTTTTTTTTTTGCAAATGTCTTTCCACCTGGCGATGCACGTCGACCTTTTTTTCCTTCGATCTGTCTCATCTTCTCTCTTCTCTGATGTAATAAAACTCGAAAATAAAAAAATATATGTCCATTCAATTTCTTCAAGCAGGAACTCCATTTTTAATTCAAATCTCTCTTTCTCTCTTATTATTATAAATTACTCAAAATCACCATCAGGGGAAAAAATACAGTTCGTATTTAATTATTATTGAATTTCCCCTGGCCCGGGGCCCCCCCCCCCGGGGTAAAAATAAATTTAAAAATATTCCCCTAATGCTCGTCGGGACTAACAGAATAAATAACGCAACAAATATTATAAAATCAGTTTATTTTTTCAATCATTAGCCGTAATCTTTTATTCCCCTTTGTTTATTAGTAGGCTTGTCTTTTCATTTATACTCGTTTAGTATCTTAAGTCAAACAAGGATTTTTCAGAGGGAAGTGAATGACCTTTAAATGAGATATATTTTTAATTATAAATTTTTGTAGCTTTGTTGTTGCTAAATTACTTGAATATTCATATGCCTTCGGCATTTAGATACCTCTTATCAGTCCGTACAGCTAGTTTCCTTGTTATTGTGGAAGGAAGGAGGAGAATTAAAATTTTTTTCTTATAGGATTCTTTAAACGTTTCTAATTCCGAATTCTATTTGGAATTGTTTGTACATTTTGTTTCTAGGCCTATTGAAATTTCATCTCATTTTTTGATTTTTGAGGGACCTTAAAGTTTCCCCGAATGTCACTATCTTCTTTGTTAGAAATTATAAAAGTGGATTTTTATTTCTAATAATATTTAAACTAAAATCGCATTTTCGTAAATCCTTTATAACTCAGAACATATTAAATAAGAAATAATATATGCCGGTATAACACATATTAGTCCGTGAAGAAAATTCATATAATTTTTTTTTAAGACTTCGGCCATATAGAATTTTAAACAATACAAATATTATTTACAATATATTTGGAACCAGGTATATTTATTTATACCATTTGGTAACCAAATTTTTTTAAATAAATATTCATAGAACTGCCTGGGATCCGAACTCGCGCCCCTTGACTTTTAAGAATATCAATATTGACATTTGTCAACAGCTATAGCCTCTCGACTAGAGGGGGAGGGAATAATTAATATTTTTTAAATAAATCAGCCGAAAAAGATAGGTACCGCTGGGACTCTAACCAATTTGTACTCGTCATGGTATTCTACTAAACTACAGTACAGCATTCAGCTATTTGACTTTATTATTAGGAGAATTTTTAGTTATAGACCACATTTTTGTATTAATTATTTATTAAAAATATAAATACTGAACAACGTTTCGACTGCTTATTCTGCAGCCGTTCTCAAGTACTGTGCACTTGCTCCGACTCAAGTGAAACTTAGTGACTTTAATAGATTGCAAATTTTAATATTTGGGAGAAATATAACTCAATTTGTTCACCTAGAATGCGACTTATCGACAAGAAATTTGTCAATTCGTTTAGAGTGATATTTTTCCCAAAGACTAAATTTATTAAATTCAAATAGCGGAGGGCGGTACTGTGGTCTAGTGTTAAGGCATGCCGAGTACAGATCCTTGGTTCGACTCTCGGCGGTACCTATCTTTTTCGGCTGTTTGAAATAAAATAAATTTTAATTATCAGTACTTATTAATATCTCAATCAAAAGCTTTTTTTTTCAAGGGATGGTTAATTCATCGAAACATTGCACATCCGTCTCTGTTGAAATTCACAATAAATAAAAACTATTAATGCGATTATTAAAAGATCCCGTCTAAAAACACTTTCAAATGGTTTAATATTTAAACCTTCCTGGATTTTATTTTATACTTTTGTTGTCTCAAAATGTGTGGTCGTAAGTCCGAGTTGCGTATTCTCCATCATTCTTATACAGATTATATACTAATTGCCTATTTATATAAGAAAAAGGAGACGATATGCGAGGTGACTCGAAGACTCGTTCGTTGTACAGACAGACATTCAATTCTCACATTCGCATTCCTGTTCCGCCATTTCTTTGAAACAATTACAATCAAGTAGACAGTCTGAAACAAGGTTAATCTTTTTCTTCTTTAAAATAAAAAAAAAAAAAAAAAAACATTTACAACTTTATTAGAAATAAAAAAATAAATAAATAGGTTAATAATATCAAACTATTTTAACACTAATGAATTAAGTAAATTTCTTAAATAAAATTTGAATATCGTATTTAGGAGAGATTGCTCTAAGAGTAAAAATCTGGAAAACACGAAGGGTGACAAGACCCAGAGGGTTCGGCTTTCGGAACACCCCTAAAAGGTCATATTAATTAGACTAGGAAAATAGGCTAGGTCATCCTATCTAAAATAAATTCTAGCAATGAATAATATAAAAAAAATTCTTTCTTTTTCCACTCTTTTTAAGATGAGGAACAACAAATAAATAATTCTTTATTGATAACGAAATGTAGTAAATTATATTTTTAGAAACAAGAATGGAAGTAGCCTCTAAATTTCAAATATTTTAAGAAATTTTTCGATGCAGTTTTTTTTTTTTTTAATTAGGCTATTTAATTTAATGACGAACTAAAAAATACTACCCAAGAGCCGTTCCTCAGAGGCAGGGGCGTATTTAAGGGGGGGGGGGGCGAGGGCCCGGCCCCCCCGAAATTTCCCAAACACATATACATATATAGGGATATACAGACATCAGCGCAACAAATTTTTCCGCAGGATGGACAACTTTGGTTCCGCAATAGAAAAAATGTTCCTCAAAAAATTTCGTGTGAAAAAAAGTATAGTTTCTTAAAAAAAAAATTTTCCTCAGAAAATTTTTGAGTTCGGGCCCCCCCCCCGAAAAAAATTTCTATATACGCCCCTGCTCAGAGGGAAGCAAGGTCGGATCCAGAGGTGTTTCTCGGGAGGGGGGGGGCAATCTGGTGTGATGATTGCACAGCACACAATTTTTTTATTAATTTCTGTAATTTAAAGGCGAATTTTGTACTTGTTTGCCTGAATATAAATACAAATCAAATTTTTAAGTATTAATTTTTAAAATTTTACATTAAAAATAAATTTTTTTGAGAAAAAAAGTATTTTTTTTTAAATCTGGGGGGGGGGGGGTAATTACCTCCTTTCCCCCCGAATCCGCCCTTGGTGGGAAGACACTCTTCTTGTATCTGAAGTCCCGGGTTCGCTTCCCGTTCCCCTACCAATCAATTCTAAAAATAGGGATGGGTTCTTAATGGATTAGATACCGAAAAAGACCTTAAAAAAAACTTAATTCTAAATTATCTGTCGTAACCGTCGACAAAAAATCTGGTGTGACAAGAACAGAACACAACTTTCAATTACCGAATGTAAAAGAAAGTTATGTGCTATGCAACCAGTCCCACCACATTTTTTGACACGAATTTTTAAAGAGAAAAATGATTTGATATGAAAACTCAATCTCCGTTCCGGTGACACATTATTGTCATAATGTAATAATTTCACTCAACATTGAAAGTATCATATTCAACACTGTATTAAATATAATAAAAAGAACGTGTATAAAAGTATAAGAAGAAGAAATAAGCAATAACATAGTCATTTTGATTGACAACCATCGTCTTTTATTTATTTGGAAACAACAAAGGAAGCTTAATAAATGGCTGGCTTCTTGAAGGTGTTTTGTCCGTATCCTTGAGTGTCTTGTCTGAAAGGTCAACTTGTCACTAAGCAAAGAACACGAAGAAGAAAAAGAAATAAGAAATGAAAAGTGGATGATGGTTAGCAACGTCGACGTCGAGATATCTTCTTCGTCGACATATTGACCTCTTGGCGACCAATCGCGTGTCTTTCTTTGTCTTGGGATCACTGGGACCACACTATAACAAAAAAAAAAAAAAAAATGATATCACGCTCTTTTTGAACTAATAAGGACCGAAAGTCCAAAAAGAAATTCCGCCGCTACAAGGGAAAGAAAGATGTTATCTTTTAAATCCCAAATGACATCGCATCGCTTCAGGCTTCTTCTTCTGTCTCTCTCTTTCTCTTGGTAGAGATAATTATTCTAAATTTCAATCAAAAACTTAACGCTCTACGAAACTTTGTCAAACTCCTCTTTAAATTTACATCCAAAGAGGGAGCGAGACAATTTACCTAAAATTATTTCCATGTTTAAATTATTTTAAAATAAAACATCATCATGTTTATAAATAATTATTTTTACTTTCTCTTACCTATGTATATGTGTAATATATATATAGTGAGAAAGTATTGGATTCATGTCAAAAATTCGATGATCGAGATTTTGATGGATATACACGTTTTGAGGGTCCCCTGAATCCAAAAAGGTGGTTTTCGCGACATGGTCTGTCTGTTTGCTCAGGGACCCACATCTTGTGGGTACGTGGATGGCGACCACGAGCTGCCCTAGCTGGGACTGGCAGTACTTCTGTTCTCTGCATGTCAGTCTCTTCCCTTCTCTATTTTCAACAGGCGTCAGACCGTGCGACGGGCCGGCCTGTTCTATTCCTTCACGGTCGCGAAAACCCCCATCCCCTCCGCCGACCCCGCACCGCGGGATTAAGGCCAAGAAAGAAGAAGTGAAGGTCTGTCTGTCTGTATGTGTGTGTCTGTGAACAAAACAGCTAGGAGGTTGAAATTTTATATTTTAAGTTAGGTATCCCCCTGACACGAAGCTTTTGGACAAAATCGGCCAAAAAGTACTTGTACTTTACTGATGTACTTTTTCTGTTTTTTTCGATTTTCTCAAAATTCCCTGCAACGATTTTGTTTAAAATTCATAAATCAATTATTTTTTAGATGCTCTTTTAAATGTATATTTTCTGATTTCATTTTCTTTCTTTTTTAGTATCTATTTTCTAAGGCAGAAATGAGAGATGCAGCTAAGGTTATTTCTTTATTCATTTAATTCACACAGCTGACGTTTCAGTTCCGTGTTTGAACCATCATCAGAGTTGATTGTTGAACATAGTGGATTATATGAGTTGTTCAACAATGTATAAAATCCACTATGACACTTTCATAATGACTTTTCGCCATCTCTGAGGATGGTTCAAACACGGAACCGAAACGTCCGATGTGTGAATTAAATGAATAATTAAATATAACCTTAGCTGCATCTCTCATTTCTGCCTTCTTATTAATATAACATCTCAGCTATAAATTGATTTTGTACAGTGAGCGCCACAATTAAGTCCCCACTAGGGTTTGGACACCGGTGGAAACCGAAACCGGTAAACCGGTTTTTTGGTTAAATTTCAAAAACCGAGAAACCGAGTTTTTCCCGAAAAACCGAATTCGGTTTTTTTTTTAATTTTTTCTTCATTAATACTTGTATTCAAATTATAAATTAGTGTTCCGTGGCTCAGAGAGAAGACATTAGCTTCTAGTGGCTTGGGGTTTCGGGTACGCTTCCCGTCCCAAGCGAGAAAAATGCATTTCATTTGAATTGGCTATCTATCATTTGAAATAAATAGTGATGGGGTCTAAATGGCCTTAGGTGCCGAAAAAGACCTTAAACAAATTAAAAAAAAAATTATAAATTATTTATATTTTTTCCCCCTTTTTTCAAATACTCCAATAATCTATTTATAATAATAGCGGAGTGTCTGTCTGTCTGTCCGTCGACTATCTCGCTCTGTTTGACCAACTTTTTACATTGGATGACGAAATTTTGCAGTCTTATAGAGGACGTTATGGAGAATCCAGAAAAAATACTCGGGGCCGAAATTCCTACAATTTTTTGAGTTATTAATTCCTAAAGTTACGATTTTTCCCATATGAAATGTAAAGAGAAATTTTTATGTATTTTTTGTATTCTATGAATGTAAAGAAATCCTCAAGCAGGCACTGGATTGGAATAGTAGTAAGCTTAATAATAATTTTATTAGGTTCGGATCCCAGGCAGTCCGATGATTTTATTTAAGCCATTTGGATACCAAATGGTTTAAATAAAATGCCTGGACCCCAAATATATATATTATTAAATAACGGTTATCTTTTAAATCTTATATGGCCTAAGTTGCCGAGAAGTGTGAATGGGAAAAAAGTGTGACTGTTTAAAAAAAAAATGGCGGTGCGTTCAAAATAGATACAGATGTTGAAAAAAAACCGGTTTAAAACCGGTTTACCGGTTTTCCGCTTTGTAAAAAACGAAAAACCGGTTTTCAAAATTTTCCGGTTTTTCCAAATCCTAGTCCCCACCTAATAGCTATAACTTTAAGAATATGGTATAGTAATATATGATTTTTGGTGAAGTAATTTTAAATTTGACAAGGTAAAATAAAATCATCTATACCAGATTTTACGTTTTACCTTTTCGGTCATTAAAATTATTTCTTTATACACCATATACTATGCCATATTCTTAAGGCTCTAGCTATCAGGTGGGGACTTAATTGTGGCGCTCACTGTACTCTATTTTTACATTTTAATAAAATTTTTATTGCTTATTAAAATAAACAAGTCTAAACGTTTTGATTATTAGAGCGATACATTTCTGTATGATTCATTTCCTGAATTCTTTACATTCTTTTATATTAAGATGCAAAATATTTTTTCTGATTAGGATAAATTAGGGGTTGCGATCATTTAAAAAATATTTATATGAAATAAAAGTAGAGAATAAACAACCTGAGTAGCATTTCTTTTATTATATTTTAATACACATTATACGATTTTAGAGATGGAATGTTTATGACAATTAAATATCCAACTGGAGGTCAGAGAGTGATAGAGAGAGATGGTTATCTTCTCTATTTTCTATTCATAAAAGTTAAAAAAAAAATACGTTCATTTAATATTCAATTGAATTGCTGTTTGCCATTTTTTTTTTTTATCAAACAAACACAAAAGGAATAGGGATTTTTTGTACTCAAGGGATTTTATTATTAAAACCAAAGGATTTTATTCGTTGATTGGCAAATATACACATTTTTAGAATTTGTTAAAATAAATTTTCTTTATCTTAAAATAAATTAGCTACAAATTTATTTTATAAACTTTAAACTAACATGTTTCAATAGATTTTTTTCACTATATATTGACTGAACAGATAACTTGAATTAACTAATTCCCATGGGCGTACCTAGGGGGGCCAGGAATTGAGACAATACGAGGCTTTCCAGGCTGGGCCTATGGACCCCCAAGCCAAATTCCCTAGCTACGTTCATGCTAATTCCTTACCGAAATGCAATAAAATAATTAAAAATAAAACCTGAAATATTGGATCTTCTGGATTAGATAGAAGATACAGATAATATTTATTTGCTAAGAGAGGGAATCTCGATTTATTTTTTTATTCATTCTTTACATTCATTTTTATTCAAAAATATTTAAATGAATGCCATAAATATTTTAAAAGCCGTTAGGAATCTTGCTTTTATTTTATGAATATAATTACAGTAATTGCTTTAAGTTTAGATTCATGAGAATAAAATTTTTGTTTCATAAATATAAATCTTTATTAATAAAATTATCTTTTTAATAGAATGTATGTATTGGAGTTCGGTGGGAGGGATAGGCCTACATATAGCTTTAATTTATCATCCTAGTAGCTAGTTAGTATAGAACAGGTAATTCGCGACTTATTACAAAGTTAAATTGCAACATTTCATTTATGCCAAACTAATCTAGGATGACTATTCGTCCCGCATTTTACGGGACAGCCATTGCATTTCGATTCAATGTCACGCAAAATGTCTTGTATTTATTTATAGCTGTTTTTACTTTCTCTTGCCTATATATACAGCAAATGTTAATATATATGTAGTGTGAAAGTATTGGATTCATGTCAAAAATTCAATGTCGAGATTTTGATGGATTTACACTTTTTGAGGGCCCTCGAGTCGCGACATGGTCTGCCTGTGTCTGTGAACAAAATATCTCAAGAACAAAAAGAGCTAGGAGGTTGAAATTTTATATTCAAGTTAGGTACTCCCTGAGAAGTGCACGAAGTTTTTGAACAAAATTGGCCAAAGAATACTAGTACTTTATTGATGTACTTTTTCAGTTTTTTTTTTTTTTTTTTTTTTTTTTTTTTTTTTTTTTTTTTTTTTTAGATTTTCTCAAAATTCGCTACAAGGATTTTGATTAAAATTCAAAAAAAAATAGATACTCTTTAAAATGTATATTCCCATTTTGCCTTTGAAATCCTTTGAAGCACACTTTACTCTTGTACTTCATAGGAAAGATAGTAGTGAAGTATGATAGGAGAAATGATTGTTATGCTAACAAAATAAAAATATTTTCCTACGTTTATAAATTTTACACCCTCGGGCCATGGTGTAGGCGCGCCTGCCTTCCATACCAAGGGTTGCAGGTTCGGATCCCAGGCAGTCTGATGATTTTATTTACGTCATATGGATCCCAAATGGCTTAAATAAGAATGCCTGGACCCCAAATATATATAGGCCTTATAAAAATAAAAATAACGGTTATCCTATGGCTTAAGTTGCCGAAAGACCGTGTGTGTGTGTGTGTGTGAGTGGGGGAAAAAACAAACAAAATTCTAATATATTGACGGAAACTAAATTTAAGTCGATACAAAAAATCTGGTGTGACAATCACAGAACACAACTTTCTTTTACCTAAGTTGTGTGTGTGCGACCAGTCACACCAGATTGTTTCAGTTCTATTTAAATATTATTTTCATTTTTAATTATTGATTATTTTCTCTTACCTATTTATATTAATCCTGTATATAGAAAGTATTGATGTTAAAAATTCGATGTCGAGATATTAATGGAAATACACGTTTTCAGTTACACTTATCCAATCTTTAAATGTAAAAAATTCAATTTTAAAAATTTAATTAATTAAAAAAGAAATTATAAGAGTTGTCTTTGTCTTCTTTTATAAGGTCTTTGTCTTTCCTCGCTTTGGTGTACTTTGCTACTTGCTTTATTTTATCTCACTAGTCAGGAAGAAGGAAGAGATCCGAAATGAGTCTCTCTCTGTTTGCATTCGTTCCATTTATACTCTCTTCTCTCTTCTCTCTCTCGCTTGTTGAATAGATTTCACATATATTCGTATTAGAAGCCCTTTCAAATGAATTACTGCTTTTGTTATTATAATCACTAAATAAATAATATTGTTCACATTTAATTGCATATTTTATATGCCGTAGGTAATCATAAGAGAAAAAAAATTTGAATATAATTCAAATAAATTTTTTTGTTCGTTGTTTGAAACCATGTTAATTTAATATATTCTTGTTTACGTTATCTATTCCCAATTAGCTTGCTTAATTTAATACATTTGTATCGAATTGGACGGGAATGGAAATCAAGTTATCTGGTAAATGTTAACAATTTTAAACTTGCGAACGGTGATAATCTAAGTATAAAATTGTTCGATAGTCAGAGAAAAATCAAATTACTTTTTCTTTCAACCTTCAGGTCGCAATTAGCAATATTCTTCGGCATATCTTGGTAAAAATAATAATGCTTTATGATAGTGCGTTTTAGTATAAAAATATTTTTTTCAATTTTATTAAGAAATTATTTATTTCTCCATTGACATACGCTAATACTGATATATATTTTAATTACATTTTACACTAAGAAACTCACGACCGAAATGCCCACTGAAAAAGTAATTTAATTTTTTTACCCGTCCTCTCTAACTAAATATCGTACAATCTAATTACTATTCACTTTTGACTTTGGCTCCTTCCCGCTAAATAATGACAAAACTTTTTTTTTATAAAAAACACTCACACTATTTTCTCATTCACACAGTCTTTTCGACAACTTAGGCCATATAAGACTTTGACCTTAACCGTTATTAATTAATATAATCAACTAAGGTGTGGTGGCTGTGATGATAATTCAGAGAGGAAGGGCAGAGGCAGCCAAAAGGAAATAATTCTGAATGCTACAACAATTTTCCGGAGACGTTTCGGTGCATTTATTATTTATGAAGATGGAGCACTAATAAATGCACCGAAACGTCTCCGGAAAATTGTTGTAGCTTTCAGAATTATTTCCTTTTGGCTGCCTCTGCCCTTCCTCTCTGAATTAATATAATCGTATGGAGGAAGGCCGTCTAATTTACAGGAAGGTGAAGAAAATAGACTTAATTCGGCCCAAAATTATTTATTACCAATGTCTACGTTTCGGGGACTAAACGTCACCCATCCTCAGGACAAAGGTCGTAAAGTCTTTCGTGCCTCCAGCACTCGTGTAATAAATACAACAAATGCATTGACTCAGAGTGGCTCGTGGTTAAAATTTGCAAGTAATTTGGCTATATGGTGAGCTGAACCCTAAAATAAAATACAGCCATATTTGGTAATAAATAATTTTGGGCCGAATTAAGTCTATTTTCTTCACCTTCCTGTTATTAATTAATATACATATTGGGGGTCCAAGCATTCTTATTTAAGCCATTTGGTATCCAAATGGCATAAATAAAAGCATCGGACTCCCTGGGGTCCGTGACATTTGGTATACGAGGCTAGCACGCTAACCCCAACACCAAGCCCGAGAGCATTACAAAACTTATTTTCTATTAGAAAAAAAATGTTTTTGCTTCTCTCCTGTTAGGAAAAAATTTCTCTCGCTTACTTCACAAGCCACAAATATTCTGAAAGAGTACTGCAGCTGTAAACGAACATATACTTTTCAAAGAATCAATATTTTAATAATTTTATTTAAAATACCACCCTCTCTGATTGCCCAAGGAAGAAACTATTAATTTACTTTTGTTATGTATAATTTATTGGATTGCATCCACCTACCTTTTAAGTAACGTTTTTGTTGGGTGTTTATTTATTTTCCATCTCTTTATTTAATTTTAATAAATGATAATTAAAATTGAATATTGAATATTTTTCACTTTATTATTTGTTACATTTTAATAAATTAAAATAATGGATTTAATGTGATAAATAAATAAATTACTACATAATGTAAAAAAATTATTAATTTACAAATTAGAAAAGTTAACAGCTGGACAGAATATATTGATTGATATTATTGACTTTGTTAAAAGGAAATTTCTCCATTTTCAAAGTGTAATTTACGAAAGTCTATGCAAAAAAATATCAAAGCTCATTTTGTGTGAAAAGTTGTTTTCTGACAGAAAACAAGTGTGTGGAATGAATAGGGCAGGTCGATAAGAGCAAAAAGAGACGAAAGAAAGAAGGAGAAGACGAAAGAAAGAAAAGCCAACGACCTCTGAGAGGTCTTCTTTCTCACCGAGAAATGAATTCAGTAGTGCACATTAGAAGGCAACTCGGTGCGCGTGTGGGAATCTAGCGGTTGTCTCAACAAGTATGCAATTGTTAATAATCATCTATTACCAACATTAAATAAATAAACAATGATTTTTGCCTTTCGGTATTTTAAACCACATACTCGTACGTGGTAATAAGTATATACGAATTTAACATATAATCTATATTTTACTACTATGATAATCCGTTATTCAAATTTTTAATAGTTTTAATCTCAATCGCTACCATACTTATAATTATTTCTATTATTTATCGAAAGGTCTAACAACTCCATTTTGGAGAGCCTAGGCCTATA
This sequence comes from Euborellia annulipes, assembly GCA_023213315.1. Classification (NCBI taxonomy): domain Eukaryota; kingdom Metazoa; phylum Arthropoda; class Insecta; order Dermaptera; family Anisolabididae; genus Euborellia; species Euborellia annulipes. Next base: position 31,193 of record JAKCPI010015877.1, on the reverse strand, counting down.
ACGTTTGTAATTTAATTAAACCTCTTTTGATTTGACCTTTCGAGTAGCTTCGAGATCAATTGATTCGCTTCCTGTAAAAAATATATATTTATGTAATAAATAAAATTTGAGCCATTTTAGTTGTTAGAAGAAAAGAAAGAATAATTAATTTTTTGTCAACCAATTTCTTCCAAGAGAATACATAAAATCTTCCAGGGATATTTCATCCCACGTGTCATTTGGAGCCTAAAAATTTTAAACGTCTCCAAATGTGAAAATTTTTTGACCTTTTTACTGGCGATAATCTATTTAAAGTGACATTATTAGTGTCAACATGGGCGTACCTAGGGAATTTGGCTGGGGAAGCATCCTTCGGGGGCCTGGAAGGCCTCATATTGTCTCAATTTTCTTGGGTCGGGGAGCCTTCTGGAAGGGGGGAGACGGGCCTTCTGGAGGAGGGCCAGGCACCCCCTAGTTACGCCCATGAGTGCCAACAATATTTATATACAAGAAATATTGGCAAATCCCCACCTTAATTTTTTTTTTTTTTTTTCCAAAAATAAAAAAAAAATAAAAATAAAAAAATATTTTTTTTTTTTTTTTTTTTATTAAATTAATTTTTTTTATATTTTTTTTTTTTTTTTTTAATTTTTTTTTTTTTAAAAAAAAAAAATTTTTTATAAAATTAAAAAACAAAAAAATTTTTTTGGTGGTAATGGCCCGGAGGGAAAATTTTTGTAATTTCCTGAAAGAAATTGACGGCATATTTTAAAAATTTTCGTTCTTTCTGAAATATTAATATTTATTCTACCGATTAATTAAAATAAATATTACCGAGTCTAAATGGATCAGAAGCTGAAAACGATCAAAACAATAAGCTTGAAAGAACAATACACCCTTTCGGTACTTATGATACAAATTATATAATCTCACTCTAAGCCGGGACCTTAAACAATAATGAAAGTCTGAAGATATATGAATTTTTCCCGAAACCTCTCCATATAGCCTATTATTAAAAATCTGAGTTTTTTTTTTTACTTTTCTGCCTTTCTCTCCTTATAAAAAATACCTATATTTTAAAAATTTGCAATTTTGCATAAATTCGGTATTTATTTATTAAATTTTTATTTTCCAAAGGAAAATTCTTGTTTCTTGCTGTTTCATTGAAATATTTCCCAATAAACTTTTTGAAATCGTTAGTCCATCCTGTTGGCGGACTTCCAATTGAGTGTTGTCTTCTGATTCTAAGATTATAAGATTACAATAACATAAACACACCATTTCGTTGGTTTTTTTCTTGTCCAGTGGAGAAGGGAATGGAAGCCTTCAAAAATTTATTTTAAAAAATTCTCCCACCCCTAGAAGTAGTAGACAAAATTTTTATTATTTATCTCTACCTAAAAAATCTAATATAATAATTTTATTTTTATGAAGAAAATAACAAAATGGATTTTTTTTCGGTCAATCTTTATTTAATGAAAACAAAAGTGACGTTTCGATTCTAGATTACAATTATCTTTTATTTTTATGACAATTTTTTGTCCTCTTTCTATCCTGGCCATCCTCTAAATCAGTGGTTCCCAACCTTTTTTGATGTGCGGCCCACTTTTTCCGTTAAAAAAAAAAGCTGAGGCCCAGTGTATATATATATAATTTTATATAATTTTTATCTTTTCTTAGACGACCGCGGCCCAGTTCCAATCAGCTCGCGGCCCACGGGTTGAGAACCGCTGCTCTAAATAATAGATTTTTCTCTTTGATTTTTGTTCTTTTAAATTTTAATAAACTCTAATAATTCCCCCCCCTATGAATACTCATCGACCCCCAATTGCCCCCTGATAACCCAAATCGCCCCCTTGGGGGCGATTGCCTCCAGGTTGGGAGCCACTGTTCTACTTTAACAAAGAGCTCTACGTAATTGTTGGATCTTTGTAGGAATTTAACAACTATTTTAGACAGATCTAGATCAATTAATCGAAAATTGGGATTAGGTTGTTTTCTTGTAATTGTATTGGATCCTCCTCAAATGTTTGTTCTTAATAAATAAAGCATATTGAATATTTACTGTTGAGATTTTTTAATTCTCGTGACGGTAATAGTTAAAATAGAAATAAAATTCTAAATTTATATTTAAATACTAATTAATAATAGGTAGCGTTATGATGATTCATAAAAAAAAAAAATAAAACGTTTTATTTGTTTATTTTTAAAAAAGTTCATTTCTCTGTTTCTCTTTCTCTCTCATTGGGAAATTCTCTCTCTCGTTCTCCCCTTCATCATGAATCATGATGAAAAAAAAAAAAATTTTTTTTTCACATACTGTATTTTTATTTTTTTTAACTCAATGATTCATATTTTATTTAACTGGATATATTATTATTATTCGTAACTTTTTTTCGTGAGATGGCCTAAATTAATTAAAATCAAAATGATTAAAAATAAATTGATGTAGCCAGTAGATCTTAATTACCGAATTATTAGATAGCGAGAACGATCTTGATGATTGTTTCTTTCCTCCCTACAATCATTATCTTTAATTTACTGGATATATTTTTCATGTTCTACCTAAGATTAATTTAAAATTAGAGCATTCTAAAAATTGCTCCTGCAACACTTGTTATTATGCAACCAAATATGCACGCCTGTTCTCCAGTTGGCGGACAAGTTCCAGGTTTTATTTATTAATAGATATTTAGAAGGGGAATAGAACACGATAACATATAATGAAACTCTATTTATAATTAAAACTCCTTATTTTGGAACAAAGTTTTTTTTTAAACATTTCACAATACGAAAGCATTAAATTGGGTAGGCCTATAGGAGACAATTCAAAGTCTACAGCCACTTCTCATCACTAGTTCAACGAAAGCATTAATTTTGATCAAATCTTATTTTCACGCCCTAAGTGGGTGCCTTACTTAAATATAAAATTTCAACCTCCCAGCTCAATTTCTTCATGGTGTAAATTTGACCCAGACACACACACAAGCAGACAGACCATGACGCGAAAACCACTTTTTTGGATTCAGGGAACCTCAAAACGTGTATATCCAACAAAATCTCGACATCGAATTTTTGACATGAATCCAATACTTTCTCTCTCTATATATATTAACATATACATATAGGTAAGAGAAAGTAATAAAGTGGTCTCCTACCTAACTTACAATAATTATATTATTCTGCCATAAAATATTGTCAAAATAAAATTACAATCTTACATATATTTAACAAATTTATGAGTATGTTTATTTGTTAGTGTTGATCGAGGGTACAGTGAGTGAGTTGCCTGGTGCAAAGGGTAGCATGCCGATTACCCTGGGAAAACGAGATCCTGGGTTAGATTTACATTGGTCGTTTGGCCCAACAATATTTATAGTTACAAATTTGTTAAATACAAGTGGGAAAGCCAACTGAAGGCGGGCTTTCCCACTTGCCAGGGAGCTGTGCCTCGGCGAGCATTTGCAAAATTCTAAAATTTTAAATTTCCCGCACTGACTCAACTTCCTCTGTCTCTGGCCAATCAGTAAGAGATAGTAGTAAACAGGAACATAACGGAAGTCAGTGACTAGTGCTTTATATTTTAGCATGATGATATCTATGACTTGTCAAGTTCGTATCGAGGTATTCATTGAATATGATTATATTAATATCTTATTCAGATATATAGATCTCAAAAGTATAGTCAAATATATAGATCTCAAAAGTATTTAATACCTCAAAAGTAATTACCCCTCTTTATGTTTCCACCCACTCCCCCTCTTCCCTTACTGTACTTTTATTAAACACCATCCAAATTCCTCCAAAATTACTCTACTCCCCGATTGCTTCATTATCACCTGAAGATCAGTTTGGCATTGTGGTATAAAATAAAACGTTTTATTTTCAGTTTCCATATATTTCAGAGACTTGGCATTTCTTCTGTGATATCTCTCCACAAATGTCAAAAATGAAGAATATTAAAATAGTGCATATGAGGTCTCGGAAATATTTGCAAATTGTCACCACCTGAACAAATCAAATTTCCAAGCCTTTTTTTTTCTTTTTCAATTAATTTCTCTCCAGTACTAAGCGAACTGGAAGAATTTTTTGTTATTTAAAGAAAATGAAATTAATGTGTTTTAATCAATTAGGGACGGGGTTTAAATAGCCGAAAAAGACCTTACCCAAAATTAAAAAATAAAGTTTTCTGTGACAATTGTTTTAAAAAAGTATAGATTTTTACTTTCTCTTACCTATGTATATATGTAATATATATATAGAGAGAAAGTATTGGATTCATGTCAAAAATTCGATGTCGAGATTTTGATGGATCTTCACGTTTTGAGGTCCCCCTGAATCCAAAAAAGTGGTTTTCGCGACATGGTCTGTCTGTGTGTGTGTGGGTGTGTGGGTGGGTGGGTGTGTGGGTGGGTGTGTGTGTCTGTGTTCAATTTTAAGCATGAAGGAATTGAGCTACGAGGTTGAAATTCTATATTTAACTTAAACACCCCCCGGGACCGGAAAAATAAGCTTTTAATCAAAATCGGCCAAAGATTACTAGTACTTTACTGATGTACTTTTTCAGTTTTTTTCGATTTTCTCAAAATTTGCTCCAACGATTTTTTTTTAAATTCAAAAATCAATTATTTTTTAGATGCTCTTTAAAATGTATATTCTCATTTTGCGATTGAAATCTTCTGAAGACCACTTTACTCTTGTATTTCATAGGGAAGGATAGGAGAAATGGTTGCCATGGTAACAAAATATAAATATTTTCCCATACTTATAAATTTTACATCTGAATTCAAATGTTCCGTACTGTCGGGAACTAAATATATGTCGACACAAAAAATCTGGTGTGACAAGCACAGTACACAACTTTCGATTACCGAAGGTAAGAGAAAGTTGTGTGCTTGCGCCAGTCACACCAGATTTTTTTATTGGGTCAAATAAACATTAAACAATTTATTGATATATTCCATCCAACCATCCATCCCCCTCTAATGATGCATTCAACCATTCAACCCCTTCATTTCCCTTTCACTCGCTCTCTCTTTCTTTCTCGCTACCTCCTATCTATCTATGAACATAATTTCAATTTGACTGAATTATTATTGTTATTATTATTATTATCATCATCGTTTTATTATTATTATTGTTATTATTATTATTATGCTTTGAGGGAAGGTCAATTTTGACAAGTCAGCTCATTAATGGCGCATTTCAAGGGAAAGGGCGTTAATTATTTCATCAGAGCAATGGCAATCGATCAAAGGGATTCACCTCTCTCCTTCCCTTTCCCCCTTAAGAAAAAATAATCCCTTCTATTGGAATTTAATTCAATAGATAAAAATTAATTATTAAGATGTTTTTCAATTCATTTAATACTATTATCTTGAGAGAATTGCATAAACATTAAATTACTAATTCCAATTTCCCCTAAAACCTTTTAGGATTTGCATCTTTAATTTTTAACCAAGTAAATTTGTACCATATTCTCTTTAAAATAATCATACAATTTTTTTTTTTTACATTGTGTTATCTATGTATATACAGTATATAATATATATAGAAATTATTGGATTCATGTCAAAAATTCGATGTCTTGATTTTGATAGATATACACGTTTTGAGGTCCCCTGAATTCAAAAAAGTGGATTTCGCGACATGGTTGTCTGTTTGTGAGCAAAATAACGCTAGAACCAAAAAAGCTATGAGGGTGAAATTTTAAATTTAACCACTCGAGAGGTTTGAACTCGAGCTCTTGTTTTCTTCCCGTCCCGAGTAAAAATGATTAAAAATTATCGAGGGATACACACGCCTGCAGCAGGTCTGAATTTTCAATCGTTTTTAATATACTGTTGCGCTTGAGTTTTAATATACCCAGTTTGTGGAATTAAATTCATATAAAAGTTTATTAAATAAAAAAAAAAATGAATCTAATTTAAGTAGCTTAAAAAGTATCCCGAGTAAAAATGATTAAAAATGATCGAGGGATACACTCACCCGCAGCAGGTCTGCACAGTGAACCTTGAGGGACACACAGGGATACACACGCCCGCACCAGAGACACATTTTTCTTCTGGTCACTTTCGATCTACTGTGTGTGTCCCTGGTGCGGGCGTGTGTATCCCTGTGTGTCCCTCAAGGTTCACTATGCAGACATGCTGCGGGTGTGTGTATCTATCTATCCCTCGATCATTTTTAATCATTTTTACTCAGGATACTTTTTAAGCTACTTAAATTTGATTCATTTTTTTTTTTATTTAATAAACTTTTATATGAATTTGATTTCACAAACTGGGTATATTAAAATTCAAGCGCAACAGTATATTAAAAACTATTGAAAATTCAAAATTTTTTTTTCACAGTGTATATTGGTTTCAGATGCCGAAAAGTGATTTTTTTTCTTTTTTTAATAACACATTCGTGTAGCAGCAAATATTTTATTAAAAAATATTTCCATTAGCTTTTTTAAGATATAGGCTACATTATTCAAACACTACAAAATGCTTAACAAATTTCAATTCAATAAATGAATGAACGATAATAGTAATATCGATAAAAAAGAATCTTTTTAGTGAGGTCATATTCCGCAGTTATTTAAATTTTTCTTTTATTTAATAAATAATAATTATTCATTTCTTATCAACACTATTATTTATTTTTATCTTTATTTATTTCTATTTGTTATCATCAAAATCGACTCCACATAGTGCAAATATTTGTTTGCTGGATTGCTGAATATGTTTGTTTATTGTTGTGTCCAATTCTCTATCTCTCTAATTCTTGTTTAATATTCCAATACAACATCAATACATCATTCTAATATTTATTTATTTCTTTGTTTCAGGTAAGGATTCTTCCTTCTTCCTCCTAATCGATTACAAATACTCTACTATAATAACTTCTACTTTTACACGTGAGTGTTACTCAAAAGTTAACAATATTTCAAATAAATAAATTAGTTTTGAATATTAGTATCTCTGATTTATTCACTACATTGTTATACTAATGTTAGTCAAAGTGATTATTTTTTTTTTTTTTTTTTTTTTTTTTTTTTTGTTATTAATATATTATTTATTTATTTTATTGAGGGTTGACATTAACTTTATTTCAAATCTGACACGATAGAATACCAGAAAAGTATTACATTGATAAACAAAAAAATCATTAAATTAACATAACTTGTTAATATAATGTTAATATTTTTTTTTATTTGCATAAATTATAAAATAATCTCTTTGATATCAAAATAAATTATAATTTATGTAAATGAGAAAAACAGATTGAAAATTTTATGCATTTTATTACCAATAAAGAATCATCTCTCTTTATTTTTTTTTTTTAATATTTTTCTATTAACACGATAATGTTAATAATTAATAAAATAACTTTATTTCTATTCAAATGAGAATATTAATTTATAATAAATTCAAGTTACAATTTATACAAATAACAGATTATTTTATGTTTTTGTCTGTCTTCGGCTTTTAATGCTAACGGGAGAATGATTGATGTTAAGTAAAATTTCGTATATAAACTACAAGAAGAATAATTGTGAGATTGTAGATTTTTATTTTAGAAAAATTACTTCCTTATTGAAAATCAGTGGCGTCATTTTAACTTTTTCTTTGCCCCCCCCCCCCCCCCAAGGGCAAACATTTTTTGTTCTTCAAATTTATTTACAAATAGGTACTCAAATATGGTCAAACATATTTAATTTAATGAATTGTTTAATTTTGTACAGTTCGTATACTCGTAGATGTATTTTGAAGTATTTTATTTAGAATAATATAAAATTTTATAAAAATCAGATGTTTTTGTCTGTCTTTAAAATTAATTTTTTTGAACGTTATACACGTTTTAAATTCAAAAAAGTGGTTTTCGCAACATGTTCAATCTGTCTGTCTGTCTATCTGTGAACAAACTATCTCAAGAACTAAAATATCTAGGAGGATGAAATTTTATATTTAAGTATCTTAAAAAAAAATTTTCTGCAAATTTGGACAGCAATTAGGTAGAAATTTGAGACGGGACACGAAGGTTTTGAACAATCGACCAAAAAGTACTAATACTTTACTGATGTACTTTTTTCAGTTTTTTTCGATTTTCGCAAAATTCGTTCCAACGATTTTGTTTTAAATTCATAAATCAATTATTTTTTAGATGCTCTTTAAAATGTATATTCTCACTTTGCCCTGAAAATTGTTTGAAGCACACTTTTACTCTGGTGCCTCCTTCATAGGAAAGATAGGAGAAATGGTTGCCATGGTAACAAAATATGAATATTTTTCCATGTTTATAAATTTTATGTCCTCGGGCTTGGAGTAGAATTTTTTTTTTAATATTAGGGTTTAGCGTGCTAACCTTATATACCGAGGGTCGCTGGTTCGGTCCCCAGGCAGTCCGATGATTTTATTTAAGCTATTTGGATACTAAATGGCTTAAATAAGAATGCCTGGACCTCCAATAGATATATTAAGCATACGAGTATCGTTTTTTTTTTTTTTTTTTTTTAACACTCACTTTTTTCTCATTCACACTCACACTCACATTCACACAGTCTTTTCGGCAACTCAGGCCATATAAGACTTTTTACGATATCCGTTATTGATAAATATACATATATGGGGTCCAGGCATTCTTATTTAAGCCATTTGGTATCCAATTGGCTTAAATAAAATCATCGGACTGCCCGAACCCGCGACGTTTGGTATATGAGGTTAGCACACTAACCTCTACGCCATGCCCCGAGGGCACGAATATCGTTAAAAGTGATAAATGGCCTAAGTTGTCGAAAAGACTGTGTGTATGTGTGTGTGAATGTGAGTATGAGTGGAAAAAAAGTGTGTGATAAAAAAAAAAATTATATCTTGAATTCTAATATACTGTATCGGCAGAAACTAAATAATTCTCGACACAAAAAAAAAAATCTGTTGTGACAAGCACCGAACACAACCTTCTCTTACTAATGGTAAAATAACGTTGTGTACTGTGCGACCTGTCACACCAGATTTTTTTAAAATATTTCCGGCATTTTAGACCATATATACTTTTTACTGATTCTGATTTATAACTAATTACTGACCAAATTAGTAGAAAAAATTTTTTTTCTTACGATACTTTATATTATAATTAGGATATATTAGATTCCAGGCAAAAAATTTTATTAAATAAAAAAATAAATAATTGTTGAATGGGTTCTATATAAATAATAAATAAATAGTAACTTTTTAAACTGCAATTACTACCATTAGAAAACCACAATAAATTCAATGGTTCTGACCTTGTTTGTCTGTCATTTACAGTTTCACAATTACACACCAATTTAGTACAAAAAAATTTTATTCATTAAATTTAAATAAAATTTTATTTAATCCATATATTTGTTTTTAATTAAAAATGTCAGAGTACTTCACTATTTTAAATAAACTATGAATAAGCTCATCAAACAACTTAAATTTTCTCATTTATAAGTAGCGATACTCTTTCGTTTATTAAAATTAAACAAGCATTTCCCCCTCAAAATTTTAGCGTTGACTGTCACATTTATTAATCAAAGGTCATAGGGTGGTCCTGGAAGCTGTAGAAATCGATTCAGCTACGAAATAATAATAACATAACTATTTTCGTCGTTTGTATTTATGGAGAAATGGAAATAGAAATCGAAATCATAACTCAGGGAACTCAGGTCATCTGAGGTCATAAGGTTAATTATTTATTATGTTTTTTCCTTTACAAAATAAATCAAATTAACCACAATAATAATTTATTACTTATCTTATTTTTTTTGGACTTTTTTTTTTAAACATTCACACTTTTTTCTCATTCACACTCACACTCACACACACATTCACACAGTCTTTTCGGCAACATAGGCCATTTAAGACTTTTGACGATAACCGTTATGAATATATATTATTATTTGCGGTCCAGGCATTTTTATTTAAGCCATTTGGTATCCAAATGCCTTAAATAAAATTATCGGACTATCTGGGGTCCGAACCCGCGACGTTCAGTATAGAGGGTAGGCACGCTACCGACTACTCCAAGCCCCGTGGGCTTTTTGGACTTAACTACCCGGTATAAAACAAATTACGTTTGATCTCGTCTTTTGGAAACTCGAATCATAGTATTCTACTCTACTCAGGGGCGTATATAGAATTTTTTTTCGGGGGGGGGGGGGGCCCGAAGTGAAAATTTTCTGCGGAAATTTTTTTTTTTTTAAACTAAATTTTTTTTCACACGAAATTTTTCGCGGAACATTTTTTCCTTTGCGGAACCAAAGTTTTCCATCCTGCGGAAAAATTTGTTGCGCTGATGTCTGTATATCCCAATATATGTATATGTGTTTGGGAAATTTCGGGGGGGGGCCCTCGCCCCCCCCTTATATACGTCCCTGACTCTACTGATATTTTTAGTTTTTTTAAATAAAAAAAAAAAAAAAATCCGCCGAGTTCCAGCTCGGTCATCCCGGAACTCTTTAGGTTGATATGAGTATCTTACTAACTTTATAATGGAGAATTAGAGGTATCAGCCAAATTGGGATTGTCCAGGTTAATAAAACTCCCAGGATAAGACGTTTCGGCCTGAATTTATTTGACCATCTTCAGATATCGGGAATTATACACATAGTGCAAGTGCACATGTGATCAAACCAGGACTCGTCAATAATAAAATATATTTGCTTCATACAAATTCTATGGTTCCTGTGCCCAAGCTCAGAGGTATTCAATGATCATTGATTGCCCAAGCTCAGAGGTATTCAATGATCATTGATTGCCCAAGCTCAGAGGTAATCAATGATCATTGATTACCTCTGAGCTTGGGCACAGGAACCATAGAATTTGTATGAAGCAAGTATATTTTATTATTGACGAGTCCTGGTTTGATCACATGTGCACTTGCACTATGTGTATAATTCCCGATAACTGAAGATGGTCAAATAAATTCAGACCGAAACGTCTTATCCTGGGAGTTTTATTAACCTGGACAATCCCAATTTGGCTGATACCTCCAAATCTCCATTGTAATCACATCACAGCCACAATCTCAAAATCAATTACTAACTTTATTACGAACGTAGGCCAATTTTCTCAAAATTAACTCCGACAATTTTAATTTTAACAAAAATTGGATTTGTCCGAGGTTCAAGTATAGTCTAGGAAATTTACTCTTAGTAAAATATATATTACCTAATTAAAGAAACAGAAATGAATCTTTTACACTTATCGATCGTATAGGCCGTGTGGAAGATTAATTTTCGTTCAGACATTCGGCCAGAAAAAATAATTTACATATTATCTGTTTATTTTGTAGATATTTCGATCCCATCAAAACACTCGTTTGTACTGAGAATGATTCCATCACCCTGGGATCGAAATATCTGCAAAATAAAAGGGTAATACGCAAATTATTTTTTTTGGTCGACTTCTATAAGAAAATTATTTTGCTTTTAGTAGGTGCTGCTTAAGCTACTTTTACTCTTATTAAGTTTTTACTTTCTCTCATCTATACCAAGGGGTTATATACCGGTAATATACAGAGAGAGAGAGCGAAAGTATTGGATTCATGTCAAAAATTTGATGTTTAGATTTTGATGGATATACTCGTTTTGAGGTCCCCTCAATCTAAAAAAGTGTTTTTCGCGACATGGTCTTTCTGTGTGTATGTGTTTGTCTGTGTGTCTGTGAACCAAATATCTCAAGAACGAAAAGAGCTAGGAGGTTGAAATTTTATATTTCCCCTGACACGTGATAGAAAGCTTTTGATTTTAACAAAATCGCCCAAAGAGTACTAGTACTTTACTGATGTATTTTTTTAGTTTTTTTTTCGATTTTCTCAAAATTCGCTCTAACAGTTTTGTTTAAAATTCAAAAATCAATTATTTTTTACTTTCTCTTACCTATGTATATATGTAATATATATATAGAGAGAAAGTATTGGTTTCATGTCAAAAATTCGATGTCGAGATTTTGATGGATCTTCACGTTTTGAGGTCCCCTGAATCCAAAAAGTGGTTTTCGCGACATGGTCTGTCTGTGGGTGGGTGGGTGTGTGGGTGTGTGGGTGTGTGTTCAATTTTAAGCATGAAGGAATTGAGCTATGAGGCTGAAATTTTATATTTAAGTTAAACACCCCCGGGACCGGAAAAATAAGCTTTTAATCAAAATCGGCCAAAGAGTACTAGTACTTTACTGATGTACTTTTTCAGTTTTTTTCGATTTTCTCAAAATTCGCTCTAACGATTTTGATTAAAATTCAAAAATCAATTATTTTTTAGATGCTCTTTCAAATGTATATTCTCGTTTTGCCCTCAAAATTGTTTGAAGACCACTTTACTCTTGCACTCCATAGAAAAGATAGGAGAAATGGTTGCCATGGTAACAAAATATAAATATTTTCCCATACTTATAAATTTTACATCTGAATTCAAATATTCCCTACTGCCGGGAACTAAATACATGCGACACAAAAATCTGGTGTGACAAGCACAGTACACAACTTTCGATTACCGAAGGTAAGAGAAAGTTGTGTGCTGTGCGACAGTCACACCAGATTTTTAAATGTAAGTTCTCATTTTGCCATTGAATTCTTCTGATGACCACCTCTTTACTTTACAAAATATAAATATTAATCCAGGTTTATAAATTTTACATCTTGAATTCTAATATATCGGCGGAAGCTAAATATAACTCGACTCAAAAAATCTGGTGTGACAAGCACATATGTGCTGTGCGACCACTCACACCAGATTTTTTTACTTTTTTATCTATATTTACGTCTTTGATAATATTAAAAAAAATATTTTTGAGTCGCGAGGAGTGGAGGCCGAGGTATATTTATTTTTACCATAAATGATTTAAATATAATTATACGTATATTCATCCGTCTGCCTGGAGTCCGAACCCACTCCTTTGGCATAATACTGATATATCTCGGTTTATTTTTTTCTCTTTAAAAGATTATGATTTTTCTAATTATTTAAGATAAGAATTATACAAATCGATAACACTTTTTTTTTAACACCCGATATTTGAGAAATGGCCAAAGATAAAAGAAAAAAAAAAACAAATAACATACATTTATATGGTTATCAGACTTTCCGTTTTCTTTTTTTAGTTCATTTTATATCGTCTCTCTCTTATCTTTTTCTCTCTTTCTTATTCTTTCTAAACATTTGATATTTTAGCTAAATATTTGGATAAATTCTAATATCAAGGAAGGGTTGAGAAAGCAGAGACTTACATCTAAATTTTTTTCTTTAAATTTTTTATTGGGTCGATGTTTCGATCTTGAAAGAGGCCATCTTCAGAGCCCGATAAGTGTCAAGAAAGTATATATATTTTGCATTAAGCAGCCAAGTGTAATGATGCTCATCAGGTGAGAGATCTTGCAAATGAACAACAATTTATTCTACAAAATGTTTCAACTAGAACCAACAAATCTGATCAATAAATTGCTGCAAATGCATATTTTATCATTGGGGTGCATTGTGTTTTATCTCTCCTTATGAAAACTTAAAGCCAATTGATTATAATAATGAAATCTCTCAAAAAATAATACAGATTATTAATTAAATTTTATCTGACACTTATAGGCAAAACCCCCATAAGTAGACCCGAAGACCACCAAAGGAGGGGAACGCGGCTAGTTTTAATTCTGATCTGGGTTTTGATATCTCTAATATCAATTCGGAGCACATTAGAGAAAGAAAAGCTTTCGTTTTTTTCTTACTTCTATCTGTTTTCTTTTCCATTTTTCCTTTTTTTTTTTAATAAATTCTTTCGAATACAATTAGGATTTCCATAAGACTCAGGCATTTTTGTGCAGCTGGTGGCTGGCACGTGATCCGAATATTTACCTTCTCTCCCTCTTCCACCCTTTACTTTCTCACGTCATCGTTGCATATTATTCACATAGAAAAACCTTTAATGGCAACTCACACACCCAGATGTGACGCCATCTTTTTAACCCTTGCCCTATCGAAAAATAAATTTTTACAATAATCTTTTGTTGTAAAATAAATAAGATGTGTATTTTAAGAAAAATGAAATACTATTGTATGAGTAATGTCCTTGGTAGTGTGATTTTATTTTTCAAAAATTCAACTATCCATCTATATCAGTGATTTCCAAACTTCATGATACCTCGTCTCCCTTAAAAATATTTAATCGTATGATCGAATTTACGAATTTAAAATTGTCTTTAATGTTTTCAAATGGAATTTAAACAATACTCTCTCTCTCTATATATTTCATATACAGGTAAGAGAAAGTTCAAGCAATAGGCGATGAATAAAGAAATTTTAGAGTAGGCCTAATTCGACATTTCAGTGACAAAACAAGTAAAGTTGTTAATTCCAAAAATTCTAAATTAGATTTTTCTATATTTCAAAAAAAAAAAATCCCATATGAGAAAAATTTAATTAAATTTAATAATAATTAGAAACGTTTTTTTTATTAAAGCTGATCTTTTACTTTTTTTTTTTAATTAGGGTTTTTAAAGGGGAAAAATTCCCATAAAATAAATGTACACATCAAAGAATTCAGAGAGAGGAAGAGAGAATAAATAAAATGTTGGCCAAGGTCGTTTGTAATTTTACACTAGCTAGGTAATATAAAAAAAAACCGCACTTAGAGTAATGCGATATTTCTACCTATATAATTAAAACATAGGTTGATATAATTAAATGGAAATGTTTTTACAATAAGTAAAAACATTTTAATATAATTATCATAAACAAATATAATATACATAAGTATTATAATTGCCTTTTTACTTTCTCTTACCTAGATACTGTATCTATATACTGTGTATAGAGAGAAAGTAATGTTAAAAATTCGATGTTGATAGATGTTTTGAGGTCCCCTGAGTCCAAAAAAGTGGTTTTTGTTATGTCTGTCTGTCTCTGCCTGTGTTCAAAAATAAAGCAAGAGGAAAATGAGCTACAAGGTTGAAATTTTATATTTAAGTTAGGCACCCCCCTGAGGCGTAAAAATAAGCTTTTAAACAAAATCGGCCAAAGAGTACTAGTCCTATACTGATGTACTTTTTCAGATTTTTTTTTTTCAATTTTCTAAAAATTTGCTCTAACATTTTTGATTAAATTAAAAAAAAAAATCAATTAGGCCTATTTATTTATTTTTTTTTTAATTACAAAAAACATTCACACTTTTTTCTCATTCACACTCATTCACACAGTCTTTTCGGCAACTTAGGCCATTTAAGACTTTAAACGACATCCGTTATTGATTATTATACATATTGGGGTCCAGGCATTCTTATTTAAGCCATTTGGTATCCAAATGCCTTAAATAAAATCTTCGGACTGCCTGGGGTCCGAACCCGCGACGTTCAGTATAGAAGGTAGACACGCTACCAACTACTCCAAGCCCCGTGGGCAATTATTTTTTAGATGTTCTTTATAATCTATATTCTCATTTTTGGGCCTACTGTCGAAAACTAAATATAATGCGACGCAAAAATCTGGTATGGAAAGCACAGAACAAATTTTTGTTAGCAAAAGTAAGAGAAAGTTGTGTACTGTGCGACCAGTTACACCATTGTTATTATTCATATTCCATTCATTTTATTTTTATGTAAATTTTCATATCTACACTGTTAAAAATTTCACTGTCTTCTTCATTTAGTAATTTGAATAGAATACCCTACAATAGACCATCTACCCTGCTTATCTTTGGGCTGAGCCCCCCCCCCCCCATCAAGGTATATTAATATCCTTAATTTAATAATTTGTATAAAATATTAATATTCATTCATTGAATACTTTGATCCGAACTTGACATATATAATAAAAAAAATCTGGTGTGACTGGCGCACAGCACACAACTTTCTCTTACCTTCGGTAATCGAAAGTTGTGTTCTGTGCTTGTCACACCAGATTTTTTGTGTCGACATATATTTAGTTCCCGACAGTACGGAATATATGAATTCAGATGTAAAATTTATAAGTATGGGAAAATATTTATATTTTGTTACCATGGCAACCATTTCTCCTATCTTCCCTATGAAATACAAGAGTAAAGTGGTCTTCAGAAGATTTCAATTAGGGTCCGACCGAAACAAGATTTTCAGCCGAAACCGAAGCCGAATATTCGGCCTCAACTTTAGTTTCGGCCGGAACCGTAACCGAAACCGAAACTTGTATTTCCTATAAAAATTTTTTTTTTCATTTTACCTTTTTTTTTTTTGAATTTTTTTTTCCCTCCCGTGAAAATCATTTTACCTTTTTTTTAGGGAGACTAAAATTTTTTTCTCCCTCAAGTGCAAATTATTTGACCTTTTTGTTTTTTTTTGCATGCGAGTCTCATCCCATTTTTTCAGACTCTGGTTTCGGCCACTTTTTGGCCGAAAGCGAAACTACGGCCGAAACCATGATAAACCATGATAAATATATATAACAAATTTGTTAAATACTGGATTGGTAAACAGGAGAAGAAAAATCAGCAGCGGGATCTATTTCATTATTTTTATTTTTACAAATATATAACACCCATCTGTTCTTAGGATAATCCCAACTGGGATTGAAACGTCAACATGATGGGAATAAAAATAATGAAATACATCCAGCTGCTAATTTTTCTTCTCCTGTTTGGCACAGAACAACTTTCGATTACCGAAGATTTTTTATCAACTTTTACAGCCTTTCTCTACACTTTGAACATTTAATAATAAATCTGATTTAATTTAATCTGAGGATGTATTTTTATTCTCTTCAATTAATAATTCTTATTAAAGAGAAATTTCATTTTTTTGAGCTTGATATATTGAATAGTTTCGAGTGATAAATAAAAAAGCTATCTTTATCTCTATGTCAAAATCCTACCTGTCTGGTGATGAATCATTAACAGTTATGAATTCGTTCAGGCTATGCTTGGAGCATGAGCAAGACAATTTAAGTGTCATCTCAAACACAAACAATACAACGAGCGCATTATGGGCGTAGTCAGAGAAGTTCATTCTCAAAATATGTTTTTCTTAAAACGCTTAAATCCTCGCTTTAATCCATGATAGGCCACCAATTATACATTCAAATTTATTATTTACCTTTTTTCTGTCTGACTCCAATAATAATTTCAAATTTCGAATAAAAAGTTTTTTGGGTTTCGTTAATTTTTACTTTCTCTTACCTATATCTGAATATATATATATAGTAGATATGTATATGTAGAGACAAAGTATTGGATTCATGTCAAAAATTAGATGTCGAGATTTGAGGTCCCCTGAGTCCAAAAAAAATGATTTTTGCAACATTTTCCATGTTTATAATTTTTTTTTTTTTTTTTTTTTTAACCCTTTTCGGCTACAGAGGCCATTTAGGGGTGATAAATTTATTTATTTCATTGAAAATACATAGTATCGATGGCTACCGCGGGGTGTTCCACACCCTGATTGCCGGGGGTCACCAATCCCGAGCTTTCGCGGTGCTTGGCATTACTTAACCGCAACGATTGTGGTGACTGTTGCTCTTCTCCGTTGCCAGGCCCCGCGGCGTTTATAAATTTTATATCTTGAATTCTACTATATCGGTGGAAACTAAATATATGTCCACACACAAAATCTGGTGTGACAAGCACAGTACCCAACTTTCTCTTGCCGAAGGGTAAGAGAAAGTTATGTGCTGGGCGACCAGTCTCACCAAATGTGAAGTTAGTAGACAACTCAAATGTATTTAGCAATTTAGGATTATATATTATTTAAATTTTATGAAACCAGGGAAATGTTCACTCCAGATTCTGAGTTAGATTCCCGGAGGCCATGGGGGTGTTTGGCCTCATCAAATAACATACAGACTTGATACAGGACAGAGGAGTTGGCAGCCAATTTTAGAGCCTCTATATTAAATAAAAACTCTCAATTCTGGATACGTTTCGGCTTTATTCTACTAAGGCCATCATCAGTCCCATTAGAGCTGGAAAGACATACATTAATATATAAAGATGACAGTTACAAAATACAAATAAAATATTTTATATAAAATATAAAAATCTCACAGTATTAATATATAGAGTTGTTATAATGGAATATTTTTTATATACATTAGTTGGTATATAAATAATTTCTATTTTGTATGCTTCCAGTTTTTAATACGTGTGTATACGTCTAAGTAACAATTTGATTTGATCAGATATTTCTTAAATTTACAAATATATTTTTCAATGAGATGGGATTATATCAATGACCCTTATTATTAGGACATTGCCTGAGGTGAGAAGCCGAAATAAATATTTATATAACATATTTGCGTTGTTATTATAGACAAGAAAATCCTATAATCCGGTCAAAAAGGTTAAAAGAATATTGCTTCTCTATGAAAAAAATAATTTAAAAAACAAAATTTTCCTTTTATATAAAAACTTTTTTTAAAAAAATAACAAACATATTTTTTTATTATATAAAAAAATATATATATATATATATATGCACACACCTATATTTTCAACAGAGCGTCATTGTTAGTCAAGAAAGAGAGATAAAAACCGCTTAGTCCGTCGCAGTCCGTCTGAAAATTTAGCGCCCTGCTTCCCATTGCCTTGACAAAACATTTTCCGCAAACAGCCTTTTTGTAGTATTTTCTACTTGCATCAAGAATTGTTACTTAGACGTATACACACGTATTAAAAACTGGAAGCATACAAAATAGAAATTATTTATATACCAACTAATGTATATAAAAAATATTCCATTATAACAACTCTATATATTAATACTGTGAGATTTTTATATTTTATATAAAATATTTTATTTGTATTTTGTAACTGTCATCTTTATATATTAATGTATGTCTTTCCAGCTCTAATGG
The DNA here is from genome assembly GCA_023213315.1 of Euborellia annulipes. Classification (NCBI taxonomy): domain Eukaryota; kingdom Metazoa; phylum Arthropoda; class Insecta; order Dermaptera; family Anisolabididae; genus Euborellia; species Euborellia annulipes. Next base: position 12,403 of record JAKCPI010015877.1, on the reverse strand, counting down.
GACTGATGATGGCCTTAGTAGAATAAAGCCGAAACGTATCCAGAATTGAGAGTTTTTATTTAATATAGAGGCTCTAAAATTGGCTGCCAACTCCTCTGTCCTGTATCAACTGATATCTACAGCCACCTTATCTTATATCAATAACATACAGACTTGTTAAATAAATCTATGACTCACAATCAGTTAAAGTTAGTATTTTGAAAAATATTTATTTAAAAATATCTATATCGATCCATCAATATAAATTTTTTTACATTTTTTTATTCTTTTATAAATTTATATATACAGTAGATTACATTATTGATCTCTATTTAAAAAAGAAAAGAGAGAGAGAGAGAGCTTTTTCACCAACTGTACGTGAATATTTATATAGTTGGCAACACTGTGCGGGGCGGAAGCCAAGATTCAAGGTCACCGGTCTGAACTAGGTCAAGTTCAATGCCCTTTGCAAGGTCGACGAGGGCTGGGGAGGGAGGGGAGGGGCAGCATCTTAATAAACAATCACTCCCTTCCCCTATTTAATTTTATAAAAATAATTTTTTTTTAACATCCGAAACCAAAGTGGATAAGTCAAAAAAACAATGTCAGGGAAAGAGAAATTTGATTTTTTTTATTTATTAAATTGATTTTAAATTTTATTAAATAAAGAAAAAAGGGAAAATCAAATTTTAATATTTGGAGATAACTTCTAACAAGTTTATGTGATCTCTACCGATATTCAAAATCGAAATCTCCCCCTCAGGTTGTTTAAAGTATGTTTATATATGTAGCAAAATAGGAACAATCATTGGAAGAGGGAGCTAAGAGGCCTGTCATGATAATAATAATTTTTATTTGTTTTTTTATTTTTTATTGGTTTAGAACCCATTTTTAATTTTTTTAAATCAGGCTCACTCACAATTTCAATTATTTCCTTTTATGGGTTTCTAATTTCACAAGAGTATCCGTTTCTGGTCCGTTGCTAAATTCTCACCTTTTAACTTCTATTCATATTACATTACATTGTTGTAACGAACTTGTGTTTTAAGGAAAAATAAAAATGTTTTTGAAAACAACTCTTAGGTATTAAATTATTTATTTGCGATTTATTTAATATTATTGCATATTAATAATATTATTCTTTTATTTTAACATAGTTTGTATCCTATAGTAATTATATTAACTTTCTTTTATACACTCAGCAACTCGATACATTATTTCTTCTTTCACTAAATTTCTAATTAGACAATTACATGAAATCTTTATTTATTATAAAATATTTAAATAATTTGACCTTTATTATTAGATTCCTACAGCACCCTAAGGATTATATAGAAAATGACCCAGAATTTTTTTACTAAAGAAATTAAGAAATCTTTTAAATAAACTGAAATTTTTTTTATTTTCTCTCTCGTTTAAATTATAATTTAATATTATTTTAAATAAATAAACTTTCTAAATATAATCCTTATCTTATTTTTATTTCTTAACTTTGGGTTATATTTTTACATTCTGCACTAACGAAATAATTCCATCGAATACCGATTAGTTAATTTAATCATTCTGTGAATAAAATTATAAAGGAAACAACGTTATCATAATTTTTTGGTTTTTGCAGAGTGCGACTCAACTTGCCATCAACCTCTCAACTCCAGACTCTTGAACTTCACTGCAGTGCCCATGAGGTAAAAAAGCAACAACATTTAGATATTAGCAGAGAAGGCGATCTACTAAAAAAGAAAGAATACATGGAATATCTTGCAGGCGCTCTGATCTTTGATCAATAAAGGGCATTTCACATGCAATTTCGGTAGGCCTACCTAACGTTTCGCACGATAAAATATAATAACTACAGAGGTAGATCGCTTTCTACGCTAATACCAATAATTATTTTAATTTATTAATTTTTTTGCCCAACAATTTTCTTATGAGGGGTCGTCCACATATTACGTAACGCCTTTTTTGATGATTTTCAAGTCCCCCCCCCATGTCACAGTTAATCACATACAAACAAACCCCCCTACAAATATTATGTCGAAAGTTTTTATTGTAGATCAGTACATAATTAGGCCTAAATTAATATCAAAAGTCAGTAGTTTCTTTCTTTGTCAATTCACAGTTGGTAATAGAGGATATAAAGTCCAGAATAGGTATAAGGAGATTCAAAAATCCCCCCCTCCTTCTCCCTACTCTTCTCCGGAATAATTGGTAATTCCATCATTTGGTTTCTTTAACTAGAATTTTTTAATTGAAGCTCCAACTTCTCTTGAGTGTAATTTTACTTTATATATATTTTAGTATAATCCAAAGACCGTCCACCGTTGGCAGTAGTTGAAACATTCTTAAATTTAATTTTATTTTATTTTAGTGTTATTTGCACTTAATTTTCTACATTTTATTGATTTTTTATTGCTATTTTCTTTGGCTTTGGTGCAGTCTCTATTTGTCACTTCATATTCTGAGAAAGCAATTTCATTTAAGAGATTTTTCATATGAACTATTCAAAGTACGTATGAATATTCAAAGACGTATTCTGATATCCTTTAAGATGTTTTAATGAAAATTATTTTACTGATTTCAATTCTTTTTTTTCTTATATCCTTATATTCTAATTTTATAATCCTAAGGACAGCTAAAATAATTTTTTTTTTTTTTAAATATTTAGTCACTAATTCTAATTTACGTAGATAAATGTTAATACTGTATGGTGTATATTTAAATGTTGAAGTCAAACAAATTCATTAATCTTGCCACTTTTTTCCCCAAAACTACAATCTCTAATCATTCAAATTTAACCTCGACAAGCACTTGCTTATATCTTCTTTTTGATCACCTTGTTAATCTAATTCTTCATGGTTACATAACATGACTGTTCAGTTTCATTGTTTGGTCTTGTTGTAACTACCCTAAAATTACTATTTTCTATACATGCTCAGGGGCGCCGGAACGAATTTGAATCAGGGGGGGGGGGGCAAAAAATTTTTTTTTAGAAAATTAAAATAATTTAATATGTTCAAATAGTATAAAACAAAAACAAATGTACTATAAAACTTTAAAAATTTTAAATAAAATCAAAATTTGTTAGTGATTTTATCAAAAATTTTTGAAAAAAATTTGGAAAAAAATGAATTTCTTACTCTTTTAATTTTTTAAAGTGAAACTTTTATTTTACCCTCTCAAATTTTTTGGCTCTTCTATCAGCATGTCGCGTTACAAGCCGTGACGTCAAGGGCCGTGACGCTACAAGTCATGACGTCACAATCCGTGACGTGAAATAAGAAAGTTGAAATTTAATATATACAATATAACGAATTATAAAAAAATAATTGTGAGATTTAATAATTCAATTTTTAAATTGATAAAATATAATTTTTAAAATAATATAAAATGATTCAAATCTTCAATCTCTATATATATAATAGCGGTGTGTCCGTCTGTCTGTCCGCCCGAGCCAGTTGGCGGGAGGTCCAGGGGGGGGCGGCGAAGCCCCCCTGGCTAGACCCGCCGCCCGCCGAAGGCGCCCCTCTGCCCCCTCCCCCTATAGGATGCCAGGGGGACAATGTACCCTTGTCCCCCCCCCCCCCCCAGTTCCGGCGCCTATGCATATGCTTATTTCTATTAATAATTTCTATAAATAATATTTAATTTATTAGTAAAATTAACTATCCTTTCTATACATGCATATGAACCAATTGAATAATTCCATTTAACGGGAAAGAATAAGAAATTTTTTTTTAACGAAACATTATTCCCTTGTCTGGCCTCCGCAATAACAATTTTATTATCTAAATTTGGTAATTTTCTTCTTATGAGAGATACTTTATTACATCATGAATAACCAGCTTAGTTTTTTTTTTTTTTATTTTAGAAATTCGGTAACCTTGAAGATATGTAAAATAAAATCGTGCAAAGTTTGAATAATAAGAAATAATTCTTATTTTTTTCCAACAAAGATTATTATATTCGGCAATATATTATCTGTTTCAATTTCGCACTTCTGAACCTTGCCTTTTAATATTTATTATTAATTTTCTTTTGTATGGCAAATTTCTCTATTTTAAACAGAAAAACTAATATAAGACCAAAGGTCTGTAATAGTGCTTTTTGATGGCGTGCAGTTTTTAAGATCTTTGTCATGTCAATGAAATTTTAATCTCATTAGTATAATAGGCGGATGCGAGAGTTTGTGTTTATTGGGCCGGCGACCTAGAATAAAGCGAAAGCATGGAGGTCCTGGTTCGACTCCAAGGGGCTCAATTTTTGCCTAATCAAACACGAACTTATCTCGCAAATTTGTTATCTTAAACGATATATTGACTTGCTTATTTACAGTCTATTTGAGCGTTATTTGAAAAAAAAGTCGATCTCTTTTCAAACAAAGCTCCTCCTAGTTAGTGTTTTTAACGTTTTGACCCACTCTTCCGGTCTTCATTTGCCTTTTAATGTTTTCTAATATAATGTATTTATGTAAATTAGTTTGGTTGCTGGGTACATGAGTGAGTCGATCACCTTTAGACTTTATTCAAGACTAACATTCCGACAACCATAACAGACACCATCTTCATTGCCAATGAAAGTTTCTTAAGGTGTCCCTGTCATATATAATAATAGGATGTTTTGTATAGGAAGCATCAGCCTGGAGCGCTCGGCAAGTAAAGTACTTGATATATTGGTCCAATATAGGTATAAAGAGATTTAATCCTCCCTGCGTTCTCTTCCCGGGAATAATTGGTAATTCCATCATTTGGTTTCTATTATTAAATATCCTTTTTTGGGTAATATGTTACTAGAACTTTTTATATATTTTAGTGTAATTTGCACTTAATGTTCTTTTATTTTATTGATTATTGAATAAAGTACTTGCCAAGCGCTCCAGGCTGATGCTTCCTATACCAAACTATCCTAATATTATACTGTATGTGACAGGGACACCTTAAGAAACTTTCATTTTTTACTTTCTCTTACCTATATATGAATATATATAGAGAGAAAGTATTGGATTCATGTCGAAAATTCGATGTCGAGATTTTAATGCATAAACACGTTTTGAGATCCCCTGAGTCCAAGGAATTGTGCTAGAAGCTTGAAAGTTTATATTTAAGTTAGGTACCTCCCGGAAGCGTGAAAATAAGCTTTTAATAAAAATCGACCATAGAGTACAAGCACTTTACTGTTGTACTTTTTTCAGTTTTTTTCGATTTTCTTAAAATTCGGTCCGATTTCAATTAAAATTCATACCGGTTAGATGCTCTTTAAAATGAATATTCTCATTTTGCCATTAAAATCTTCTGAAGACTACTTTACTCTTGTACTTCATAGGAAAGATAGGAGAAATGGTTGCCATGCGTACAGAATATAAAAATTTTCCCATGTTAATAAATTTCACATTTTGAAAATCGAATGTACAGTACTGTCCGAAACTAAATATATCTCGACACAAAAATCTGGTGTGAAAGCACAGAACACAACTTTCGATTTCTGAAGGTAAGATAAAGTTGTGTGCTGTGCGACAAGTCACAGCAGATTTTTTCTTAGACATTTATTTTTCTAAAAAGATGAATAATCTTTTATAGATGAATCTTCTTTTAAACATGAATTTCTTGAATTATATAAATATTTTTTGTAGAGATCTTTTGATTATGCTTGTAGGACCTACTTAGGATTTAAAGAATCGATAGAATCAAAAGGAATGGAAAGATGGGCAAGACAGGTGCTCATTCACGATGTTTAGTAAAATTTGAATAAATATTTCCCCAGGACTTCATAATCTAGAAACGAAAGAATACATTTTGGATTATATTCTTACCGAATTCCTATTTTCTTTTTCAAATATAGTAAGCTTATCAATCAATTTTGAAGTTCAACGTTCAAATAGCTTCACTAGTCAACTTTTTTACATTAATAAATTATAATATGATTTCTTATCATTTGATTAAAATATATATTTCAAAAGTATGAGAAAAGGCGTGAGAGTAAATTAACTCATCAATATTGTTCTTTCTATAACATTAGAAGGGAGAGAGAGAAAAAAAAAGGAACGCACAAGAACGAACGAACGTTGCTCGTTTTCTCCTAATGACACACGAATCCTCTCTTGACTATCTGTCTGTCTGTCTTTGCGCAGAACCAGAAAGAGAGAGAAAAGGGCAAAGGGTAAAAGATAGAGAGAGATGGGAAGGGCGTTTGATTGGCGTCCTGGGCAGGCAGGCAGGCAGGCAAGGCAAGGCAGGAAAAAGGCCGCTGTGACAACGACATCGGCAGTGCGTAATGGCGGCCAGCCTTTTGGTCTGCTTCTTCGATGCTGGATGCTGCTGCTCCTGTCTCCTCTCTCTCTCTCTGCTGCTTTTGCTTGCTTGCTCTAGAGCCCCGGTCGATTCAGCCCCGGCCTCTCCCTCTCTCTCTCTCGTGCTCTCAAGAGATGAATCCGAATCATCCATCGCACACCCATTCCTCTCTATATCTCCTTCTCTGCGGACTTTGTTCTCTCTCTCTCTCTCTCCTAACGCACACAAACACAAACACACACTCACAAACATTTTACCTTGCTTATCGGTTGAAAGTTTTAGATCCTAAATGAATAAAAAATACTTTCTGCATTTTCTCTTATACGTATTTCTAATGTTTTGAGAACGATTCTACAGCATAAATCCATTAAAATGAGTTTTTTTTGTATTTCCCAAAGGAATTCAGAATCATATGTCGACTACGCCCTCTATATTTGAACAAACTAGTACTATGCCAAAAATAAATAAAATTTTTCAATTAGATTTAATAATATTCTTGTGAGGCATTGTATTGTTTTTAGTTCCTTGTATTATATTAGCATACTGGGTGGCTAAGGCCGTCAAATAAAGAAAAAAATTATGAGACATAGATAAAACAAAAACAGCTTGTTTAAAAAATCTAGTGTGACTGGTCGCACAGCTCACAACTTTCTCTTACCCTTCGGCAAGACAACGATTTTGATTAAAATTCAAAAATCAATTTCTTTAAAATGTATATTCTCATTTTGCCATTGAAATCTTCTCAAGACCACTTTACTCTTGTACTCCATAGAAAAGATAGGAGAAATAGTTGCTCTGGTAACAAAATATAAATATTTTCCCATACTTCTAAATTTTACATCTCTCGAATGTATTGTACTGTCCTAAACCAAATATATGTTTACAGAAAAATCTGGTGTGACAAGCTCAGAACACAACTTTCGATTACCGAAAGTAAGAGAAAGTTGTGTACTGTGCGACCAGCCACACCACATTTTTACAAAAAAAAGTGCACATAGTAATGAGGTTGTGATTTAAATAAAGAGGTAGATCTTCTTTTTTTTCTACAAGATGGCTATCATAGATTTCTATCATAATGGCGCTTGGTTCCTTTATGCATAACATCGTCCATTTAGAATTAAAAAAAAAATTATTCCAGAGTCTTTGATTGGTGACCCCCAAAAACAAAAAGATTTAAAATTTTGTATAATCTTTGCCCCCCTCCCCCATTGCTTGTAAACTTAATTCTTGCCAACTGATCGTCTTCGTCTAGGCCACTGTCTTCGGCTATACTTCCCCCGAAAATTATATTATTGGAAAACAATATTCGATTTTCTATCATTGTTTTATTCTGAGTTTTTTTTCTTTTCATATTTCTGCTTTTGTAATTATATTAAAATTGAAATTTTATATTATTTCGAAGACTAGTTTTGTGGGTTTTACTCGCGGATTATTTATAATTTTGGAAAAAATTAACATTACACAGTTCGTCATCAGATCTATGACTAAATGAGTGTTCAGCCTTAGACTCATTCTCATTCTAGACCGGAAGACGAACACAGAATTAATATCCGAAACGTTGTTCTAATTTTTTCTAAAATTGCAAATAACTCGAGCCAAACCTAGTTTTAATTTATTCCTCAAAATAATTTAAATTCTAATTATGAATACTCGAGAAAATGAAAAAAAAAAAAAAAAAAAAACATTAAAGTAAACTACTGGTATTTTATTCAATGAATATCCTACATAAAAATCACTATTGATGACTTCTGGCCAGTAGTAGTTCAGTTTCTCTACTGTTATTATTTTCTTGTTTTCTTTATACATAGGTTAAGTGTTACAATAATAGCCTTTTAGAATCTCGAATTCATTATACACGATAGCTTCAATTATTCATGGCGTCTAAGTTTAAAATAAATTGTTTATACATTTAATGACTCCCTACATCATATAAAATTTAATTAGAAACAATTTTTGTTTAAATTATTAAAGAGCCGCATCTTCATAATAAAATTTGCAAGTTGAGAGAGAAAGAGAAGTGGAGAAGGAAGGACAAACGAGATAATTTCAGAATCATTCATCATCATACTTTCTCAGCATTCTCCTCTATTTCTCTCTCATATGCACACTACATTAATTTTGCTTATTAGTTGAGAAGCTAAATAAATAATTGATAGTGAAATTAAAATTTCAACAAATTTTTTTATTTTATTCACCAGTAGGCCTATATAAATAATATACCTATAAACAAGGCTTGCAGAAATTTTTTTTAAGATGGGTTGTCACATGCGGAAAGCACATTATTTATTTTCATCTACCGAAATTAATTACTGAGTTTTTCATACTTTTCACCTTTTTTTTTCTTTTATAGTATTATTTATCTTTGAGGACATATTTATTTCCGCTATCCCAGGTAGTATCAATTTTCAAATGGAAAATAAGCAAAAAGAATAACTTTTTTCTCTTTCCTTTTCTTATTTTGTTCCATTTCTTAAAATCAACTTCAATTTCTGTCATCATTGATTTGAAATTTCTTTAGACATTTTTCTTCTTTTGCTTTTTTATTATTTTCTTATTATTATTATACGTTTGTATATACACACTAATAATACTTTATTACATGAAAGGAAATTCTATATTCTATACTACCCAGACAATTTAAAATTTTTTTACACACAATAAAAGATAATTTTTTTTCGAACAAAATTTTGTACGTATCTTCTTGGACTTCGCCAAGGGCGGCAGCTTGCCCCCCCCCTCCCCCCTCCCCATCTCTCCTAGGGATTAAAAAAAATATGAATTTTTCGGAGATACTGATTTTTTTTTAATTGATTCAAAACTGTTTATCCTAACGAAACAACTTTATAGGCCAACTATAAACTATATAGTAGAGTTAATCATTGTATTTGTACAGTGAGGAACAATATTAAGTTCCACCCATGAGTTTTCTACTTTGTAATTATTTCATTGTTTTTATAAAAGAAAATGAAAATATTTGTTGGAAATTTTCTAGGTTTGAACCATGAAAGTGTCTCTTAAAAAATATATAATATTTTTTTTTAAAAACATTGAAATGATCACAAGTAGAAAAAGCATGGGTAGGACTTAATATTTCCCTTGACTGTACATTCTTCTACATCAGAGAATTCCAAATTATTCTGGACCACAGTCTCGTTTGGAGAGTGGAGCGGGAGCGGGAAATGTAAGTCAGAGAGGGAAATTTAAAAACCGTCCGCAAGAATAGATTTGATGCATTGCTCGCCGAAGGTGAGCAAGGGGGTCCAGGGGCGTAGCCCCCCGCCGAAGGCAGGCTTTGCCACTGGTATTTAAAATAAATTGGAGACATTTAAATAAGGGTTTTAATTTATCTTCTGATTTGATATAAATTTATTTGAAATTTTTATGAGAAATTTTAATTACATGAACCGTCTAAAACAACAAAGGAGAAGCCTAAATTCTAAATGGCACATAAAAAGAGTGGTGGAGTTTTACGAGCTTTTAGGGAGACAGAGAAAGAGACTGAGCCTCAGGGTGCCATTTTTCCACAATCGTAATTAGACATCTAGACGTTAGGAGGAAAATAATTATAAAGACACAACAACACTTGAAATATACCTATAAAGAAAAAAACCAACCAACCAACCGACTTGATTTTAATTTAATTTTCTTTTAAAAAAATTCAATTACAGTAAAACATGCATTTACATTTCAAAATTTTTATTGATAGGAAATTTTTTTATTATAAGGCAAATTGCAATTGAATTGAATTTTTAGAAGTTGAAATTTGGACAAAAAATATTAATATTATAATTTTAATCATCGAGGTCTTTTTTAATGCTATTTTGAATCAAGGGCGGATACAAGGGATAATTATCCCCCCCCCCCGAGATTTGAGAAAAATATTTTTTTTGGGGATAAAATTTTATTTTTAATATAAAATTTTAAAACCAGTCACACCAGATTACCCCCCCCCTCCCGAGAAACTCCTGGATCCGCCCTTGTGTTGAATCCGGAATTATTATTATTTATTATTTTTTTTTTTTTAATTTTTTTAATGTCTTTTTGGACATCTAAGGCCATTTAATTCCTATTTATTTCAAATGATTGGTAGCCAATTCAAATAGGACGGGAAGCGAACCCGGGACCATAGGCATGAGAAACAGTGGCGTCATTTCAATTTTTTCTTGGCGGGAGGGGGGCAATCTTTTTTCCTTAATGTTTACTTACAAATAGATATCTCAATTTTGGCCAAAAGATATTTAATTTAATAATTTTTTACAGTTTATATACCCGTTGATTCATTTTGAAATATTTTATTTAGAATAATATAAGCCCATGGGGGGAGGGGCAAATATCCTACCCCCCCCCCAAATGACGCCTCTGACGAGAAGCTAATGTCTTCTCTTTAAGCTACGGGCCACAGGCAGTTTATATTATTTTGAAGAATAGGAATCGAACTATTGGATATAAATTATTTTCAATATTATTGTAATTAAATTAATTAAATTAGAATCTCTCTGGAAATGTACGTAGCTGAATATAATCTAAATATTTATTGTCAATTGTTATAAAATGATAGATGAATTCAGTGAGTCGATGTTAACAGGATAGTTAATGCTCTTTGCTGATTCATAGCATAGAACTCTGCCTGACTGCTATTATCAAATAAGGCGTATGGATAATGGGGAAAGGGACTTATCGATCGATTTTACAAACCATCCCCCCCCCCACCCTCCCTCCCTCTTACTCTCAGCGTGTTCTCTTTCTCTATCACATAATAAATAAATGAAAAATAATAAAAATTGCCAACATCATTATATTATATTCTATTTATATAATTGCGCTTTGTAAACACATTCCACCCCCCCGAATTGAACACCCTCTCGCTTTTCTCTTTCGATTTTATTTTATTTTATAAATCAACAGGTTGCTTTTAATTATTAAATATAATATTAATGCTTAAACGAAAATGAAATACACCAATTATAAATTACCTCTGATTTTTATTTATTTTTTAAATTGTATTAGTTTACAATGAATAGTGAGTGGAAACTATAATATAAAACCTAATTTTTTTTCTTATTTTTACTTAAAAATATTTAAAAGACGTCAAATAATTTATAATTTTTGTTCTGATATATGGGCATAAATGAACGTCAAATCCTCAATAACTATCTTAAATTTTATTTCTAGGTTTAGAAATAATAATTAGGTTTAAAAATAAAAATTGAAATTGTTAAGAGCAGCAGTTCCCAACCCTTTTTGATGTGCGGCCCACTTTTTCCATAAAAAAAAAAAACCGCTGAAGCACAGTGTATATGTAAACCTATATATTGGCTTACATAGGCGTAGCCACGGGGGGGATTTGGGGGTTCAAACCCCCCCCCCCATTGGACCCAAGCCATGACTAGATATTTAAGCTCTATAATACAAACAATACTTTCTCTCTATATATATTTCATATATAGGGCAAGAGAAAGTAAAATATAATAATTTTCTCTAACTTAAAAAAAAAAGAAATGAAATAAAAGTCAAAAAATTCAAGAAAATTCAGAATTTTTCCATCGAAAAGAATTGATTTTTGTTATGCTTTATAAAAAATTAAAGCCGCTTAAAATTGATTAAATCTCGCAAATGAAAAATAATAAAAATTATTATATAAATAAATTTTTTATTTTTTTTTCTTAAGGAGAACTGAGATGAGAGTCTGATCAAGAGTAACAGATAGAAATTTCGGTATATTAGGCCCATATAAATAAAATTAGAAGGGTTCTATTTTTTATTGCCTGAAATGAGTTTAATGAAAAATTTAGGCACTTATTTAAGAAAAGGCGGGCCCGAGCCAGCTCGAGGGGGGGACCAGGGGGCGGAGTGGCCAGTCATATATCTCATTAGACGCCCTATTAGTCGGGGGGGGGGGGGAGAGAAATCATCCTGAACCCCTCCATCAAAAATTTCTGGCTACCGCATATGTTTGGCTTATATAAATTTTATTTTTTTCTTAGACATCCGTGGCTCAGTTCTAATAAGCCCGCAGCCCTCGGGTTGGGAACCGCTGTTATAGAGAATTTGAGAGATAATTATGCCCATATATCAGAACAAAAAACTATACGATGATGGAGTCATGAAAAAAACAAGACGAATGCAGCCAAATATTATTT